>JACEFZ010011323.1:237500-267281 GCA_014155875.1 Cepaea nemoralis | reverse complement strand
CTGGAAAAATGTGTTCACAAAAAAAAGTTTAGGACCCAATAATTTAAGGTATCACTAGGAAATTTTTTGTAAAAGGGGGGTTTTTACTAACGAGTTAACGAGGTATGACTTTTCTCTGAGAATATGTGTTCACTGTTTAGACCAATATATATCATAGAATTGTACGTTATTTTTCGGTATGTAGTAACTAAGAAATGTGGTCTCTTAAAAAAAAAGTGTAAAGAATACCATGAACGGATATGGAAAAGGAAAACGAATATGGCAGTTTGTTTCAAGCGATTGGCCGACTGGCTAGAATGCCGGATTCTCCTTCGGGAGACCCGCGTTCGAATCCTTGGTAAGGTGTGTATTTTCTTTATATGTGTGTGTGTCGGGGACAAAAAAAAAAAAAAACACCTAACCTGCACAGTTCGCGGCGACCTGCACTAGTCAAGCAGCCTTAATTCCTCAGGCTCAAGACCCACGTGCCATACACCGCAAGGTACTATATAGGGAGTAAATGACAGTCGGCAGTCTTCAAGAACAGCATGAAAATCGTAAATTGATATGAAAGATGTACAACACAATGTGTTCCATTAAGTTAAATAAAACACAGAAGCCACAAATAATATATTGCAATAAATACATGTTGACAGTTCGACTTGTTTAAACATTCTTTCTTTCTATGTATAAGTATAAAAGGCTTAGGGACAAAATGCGCGCCCCCCCCCCCCCCCCCCACACACACACACACACACACACAAACACCCTGCCGTACGCCTCTTTTTTTTATTTCTATGGCTGACGAATAATTATTTCCGTATCTGATTGATGCCACTTGTTCCCAGTCATCTCATCTCATCTCATCTCATCTCATCTCATCGTGTTCCGCGTGTACCTTACGGTGTCGAGGTGAAGTATAAATAGCGAGAGAGTGCCCCATTATGGGCTTCATGTATCGATATTCCCATGGACTCTCTCTCCGTCCATCGTTTACGTGGTCGGCCTCTTCCTCTGCTTCCATCTGGTCAGTACATCATTGCTTGTTGTGATATACTGTTAGTTGGTAACCTACATGCGTGGCCAAACCATTTGACTTGCTACCTTCTATAAAATCTAGCGCGGCTATAACCCCCACTTTAGTCCTCATTTCTGCATTTCTAATCTTATCTCTTCTTCATGAATTAAATATTCTTCACGGGAATCTCATTTCTGTGGTTGTGATTTTTCTTTTCTCTTTTTCTGTCATTGTCCAGGTTTGGCATTGGTGGCATAGTATTGATAGGAATACTGTGTTTTAAAGTGCTTTCTTAGTAACTATTGATACATTTGTGTTCTTTAGTATTGGTGCCATTTGTCCAATGAGTTTGGTTTGCCTTATTGCATCTATTTTCGATCTCGTCTTCTGATTTGCCATTTAATGAAATACGTTCAAGCACTTGAAACTCTTTACTTGTTTCAGGGATCCTTGTTTAGGGGAATTGTTGTTTTTTTTTTTTCTTTAATTATAGTCACTGCCTCTGTTTTACTTGTGCTAATTTTCATGTTATGTTCCCTACAAATTTCTTTTAGACTATTCGTGTGGTCTTGTAATTCAGCTTCTGATTTTGCTATTAGTGATAGGTCGTCCGCAAACAGGAGTTCTCTAAGGGTGTCAATTGCATATGTTTCTTCTTCTGTGTTCTCGTCAGGCGGTGTTCTTGCAGTCTCTGTGTGGCTGGTTTCTTTACATATTTTGTTTATATTGATTATGAACAAGAGAGATGACAGGACACAACCTTGTCGTACTCAGGATCTTATAGTAAAGGGTTCTGGGTGCCCTCAAATTGCATTCACTGTTATTGTATAAGCTTCTACATAGGTTTGTAGATGTTTACTCACTCCATTTTTTAAAAAGGATTTCCCACAGCTTGTACCTGTCTACTCTATCAAATGCCTTTTCTTGGTCGACAAATGCTAAGTAGAGTGGTTCATTAAATTCGATTAATTTTTAATGTTTTATATAAGTTGTCTAAGAGAAAACATGGCATCTGTGGATCCTTTGTTTTTCCTAACTCCAAGTTGTGTTTTATGAACATCAAAGGATGCACAGATGCCATTTAGCCTCGAATTTAAATGAAACAGTACACGTTACTAATAAGTATCATGTCCTTTCCATCTACTCCTATATTTAGAAGGCATGCAATTATTAATCGTTCATGTAGTATTCTATCAAAAGCTTTTTCGTAGTCTATAAAACATAACATGGATATATATTTTTCAGAACTTCTATATATTTTTCAATTAACATCCTCAAACAGATAATTGCTTCTCTGGTGCCGCTGTTTTTGCGGAACCCAAATTGTTCTTCAGCTACTTCCTCATCTCTTCTGTTTTGAATACTTTCTCGTATGACCTTGATGATTATCTTATTTATATGGCTTATTAAGCTAGTATTTATTTCCCTGGCGAAGGGGTTAACGACTTTCTCCTTAATCCGTATATTCACGTGAGGAACACAGCTGCGCGAGATTCGGCAGCGGATTGCGTCGCTTTGGTTTCTTACGGGGTATGTGAGCCGGTCGCTCAGAAAGCAATGGCAAACTACTGAGCGTAATCTTGCCAAGAACATCAACAGCAGCTGAAAAATGCTTTTGTTGACTGCAACGTCCTGAAAGGGATATGAAACTTAAAAAATTAAAAAAAAAAACCCATTAAAAATACGTTATGTAATCCTCACAATCAACAGCTCTTGGCTTCTTGAGCAGACTGTTCAAAATTGATGTTTTCAAATCATTCTAGATGTACCCAGTATTATATATATATATATATATATATATATATATATATATATATATATATATATATATATATATATATATATATCATTACATAATTCTGTGATAGTTTCAATGCCAAAAGTGGATAAGGATTTATCATCTCTGTTCTTATCTTGTCAGGGCCTGCAGACTTTCATTGTTTCACCTTTTTAATAGTCTTCTTTACTTCAGCCTTTAATAGGTTTGGTCCATTTTGAATATTATACAATGTTGGTTTATTGACCCTGCTGTCCCAGAATTCATTTTCTGTACAATTGGTCCATCTTTTCATTATATCAGAATTATCAATTATAATGTAAAAGATTTTCCTCTCATACAGCCATATGCTGTTATATTATTTTTCTTGTTTGTAAACCGTGCCATAATTTCATGCAACCCTTTCGGGTTGTGTTTTATATCTAGATCCCCTATTTCTTTGTATTTCTTTTTTCAGCAACCACTCTTCTTTGGCAACTCTGCCCATGTGACGTATCTCACTATCTATAAATGCATATTCTGGACTGTTCTTTGCTTTCTTTCTTTGAATCATTTTGCTAAGCATTTAATCGGTTATTCACAATAGCCTTCTCTTATTTTCCTTCAATGGTAAATTGATATTTGCAATATGTATGCTTGTTTCCCATTTTGTATTAATGTTTTCCTCATGATTTTCATGTCCATATTGTTCCATGCTTTCAACGATAAGACTATAATAATTATTTTTTTACTTTTAACGGGTATACTTGACTTATATCTGTTTGTTTCTATCTGAGACGCCCTAGGTGTCCTTATTCCTGTGAATTAAAGTTTTATTTATAATTGTATGATTACATGATTATAATCATAGTTGATATCAGCACCAGGGTGTGTTTTGGCATTTTTAACATTGATTTTTAAATATATGTGTAATTAAAATGAAGTCAATTTGGTTTCTCGTTCTATCTCCAGGGCTTTTCTGCTTATACAGTTTACTAGGATTATGTTGGCAAAATGTGTAACAAATAGTAAGACGGTTTTCTTCACAAAATTATATCAGCCGATCTCCTCTGTCGTTTTTGGTTCCCATACCATGTTGCCCTACTACCTGCTTATATTTAGATTTTCCAACCTTTGCATTCATGTCTCCCATGACAATTAGGATCTTTAATGATTTTACCACTTTCAGTGTTTTCTTTTAAGGTCTTCACTGTATTCTTCTAGCTGTTCATCACTATAATCAGCTGTTGGAGTATACGTCTGTAAGAATACTATGTCGAAAGGTTTTGCCTTAATTTTGAGTATTATTATCCTATCTTTATGAGCCCAGAATCCACTAATATTTTCCTCTAAATTTCTTTTAAATAAAATTACCACTCCTCTCTCATTATTTCGTCCTCCCGAGTTGGTAACGTTCACTAGTGTGTCCTGAACACGCATCATGTATGCCACACACTCTGCTGTTTCGCTTTCGAGGCCGTTGATCTATGTAGATTCATCCGCCTTGTTCACCGGCCGAGACTAGTGTGTACTAGGGATGGACATTCATAACTTAGTAGGATATTACCCCTACTTCACTCATGTAGTTTAGCCAGCCAGCCAAGACTGTTGCCCGTGGTGTGGCAACCACCGTACACAAGCGGTATTCTTGGAGCAATACATGAGCTAGGTAAAGAGATTGGAACCGAATTGATCTGGACTATCCCTTGGGATATGCCTGCCAAATACCGTGATATACTATCCCTCTCGCTTTACCTTAAAAGCACTTGGCCAAATTATGAGGAAACAAACACTTGAAATCTTCGTGACAACTGAATAAATTTCTGGTGTAAGAACAAGGGGTAGGCAAATAGATGAATTCGTGGTGGCTTAGTCATATGGCATAATCGTGACACGAACATATACCTGATCCACCACTCTGATAATCGTGTGAGATGAGAACCGTAATCGCTCACACTTATCTAGTCGGCACATGAGGATGGTGAGTTAAGTACCACCTGTATCTGTGTGTAATTATTATACATCTTCATTTTGACTGACTGGCACCTTGCCGTCTTAATAGGCCATGGTCTGATCAATGGAATTTTACATGGGTTGAATTTAAAGACCGTGTGTTGCCCATGCAGCATGACCGCTCTTTCGGCCTGTCTAGTTTACTCCAGAGGAAAGATATCACCAATACATCTGGAACAAGGCACACTGCAGCAGCTGCTGGGTCAGCAAAGCAATGCTCTAACTGTCCGAATTTTGCAGCTTCCACCCTAAACCAGATGCTGACCAAGGTTTAATGTCTAGTCTGCCCTGCCATGACATTTCGTCTTTAGGCTGTATTTCCTCCCATCACCTTGACAGATCGCCTTATTGAGTGATGGTTTTCATGTGTTCTCCCATAAATTTTGTTCAGTCTTTACAGTGAATTCATACATACTTATTTCAGACCATCTCGAGACGTTGTGAACTGACATGTAGTATTGTCTTCCTTTGAACGCTTCCACTCTACTTTTTCCCCCAGATTATACTTGAACACGGAGTTTCATGACTTTATATGGCCGAAATATATTAATTGTCTGATCATGATCTCATTCAGTGTTTCACAACAATGTTTTTTCTTAGTGAATGTAAACACATACGACATAAACAAAATAGATGCATACTACAGAGTTATAAATGATATTAAGTGGAGAAATAAATTAATCATGATGTACACCATATTTCAGCCACAGTATCATCTATTTCTTCACATAACATGATATAAAACTCTGCAGTATACACCTGACGCGATGCAGCGGAATATGCCAGGCAAGAATTCGTGTGATATTTTGTTTTTGGCGTCTGCATTTAAAATCATGCAGTGATGTTTCTGCAATTTTGGTTTATATAATACTTATTTATTTGTTTCTATTTTTTGTTTGTTCCATCTTATTTTACTGTAATTTAGTGGTTTAGTCACGACAATCTATTTCATGATGTTGAATTTGACTTTGGCTATTCCTGTTCTTTGTTTATGTTTAAATTAGAGTAGACCGCTTGCTGGTGTATAACAGTGAAGCACGTGTCATTTTATCGTAGAATGGAACATACTTTGTACATCGGGTCTTAATTAGATGTGACTGAGCTAACGTAATCTGGCTCCGTGGTGAAGAGATTACGTGCGCAGATAAGAAAGCAATGGCAAACTACTGAATGTAAACTTACCCAGGGATAAAAAAATGGTTGGGTTCACTGCTATGTCCTGTAAAGGATATGCAACAAACGTGTAACCGTACGAGGAGCGGCTGGCCGAGTGGCTAGAACGCCGGACTCTCATTCGGGAGACACGGGTTCGATCCCTCGGTAAGGTGTGGGATTTTTCTTTCTGTCGGGGGCAAAAAGAAAATCCTAACCTGCACAGTTCGCGGCGAGTGCACTAGCCAGGCGGCCTTAATTCCTCAGGCTCAAAGACCCCTCTGCCATACACCGCAAGGTACTATATTGGCAGTAAATTACAGTGTAACCGTATGACGGTAGACAGTTCTACCTGCTTTCTGTGAACGCCGAATGCTGAGCGGCGCTCACCAAACCCGACTATCTAATGAATGGGAAGATAGAACTTGCGCGAGATTGAGTCTTTAAGTGGATAGTAACAACAGCGACATGGCACATGATGATGATGGGTATAACGGGCCAGTACTGGTCTTGTCGGCCTGGTCACATGACGCCTTTGGAAAAACCCAAGATCGTGCACTCTGTTGAGATTCTCCTTGACTTGCACTTATGGTGATATAATGTGCAGTGTTTTCCTTTACAGATCAAACCAACGGAAGTTACTTGTGACTGCTAGAGGGTGATTTGTCACAAATGTTGGAATGTATTTATCTATTAGAGGTCAACGTGGCAGAATAAATATGAGCGCTTGCTGTTAAATTCCCAGTGCGCTGAACGGCGGGGTAGTGGGATGGTTCCCTGCACCGGTGATTTGGACTTCAATGTGGATTTCTTGTTCAGGAAGCAATGGCCAACTACTGAACGTGAAATAGAATGGTACATAAACTTGGCGTTAAACATGAATGCAATATCCTGCAGAGACCATGCAATATTATACATTTTATTTATTTATTTATTTATGTTTTTATTTATGCATTTATGTGTGTATTTATTTATTTATGTATGTATGTATTTATTTATTAATTCATCTATGTATTTATTTATGTATTTTATCTTCAGATGCAAGCTGTGGTACTTGGTCTGCTGTGTTTGGTGCTGAAAGCAGCCGGTATGTTAAATCAGTGCATGTATGTATGTGGTCGTTGATTACGAACCATCACTTGCCTAGAGATAATTGATATTTCCTAGCTACACTTACCTACTTACCTGCTATTTCCTTGTGATGAGTTTTTTTTTTTAGCTACGTTTACTTACTTACCTGGTATTTTGTAGTGATATTTCCTATTACACTTACCTATTTACCTGATATTTCCTAGTGATATTTCTAGTCTCACTTACATACTTACCTGATATTTTCTAGTGATATTTATATGTACACTTACACACTTACCTGATATTTCCTATTGATATTTCTATAACACTTACCTACTCACCTGCTATTTCCTTGTAATATTTCCTATTACACTTACATACTCACTTTATATTCCCTAGTGATATTTCTAGGTTTACGTACATACTGTCACAAAAAAAAAACCGTGTGTTTAACCAGTTGATTATTATAGAGATTTTCTGATTAAGCGGACGATCTGCCAGCGACAACTATTTTTACTAACTGAAAAAAAACAAAGCTGATGTCAAAATCCCAGGACAATATTTGTAGCTGCACGTGTACATCTCAAACGGATTTGGAACATTTGGTGGTGATGGAGACAGATCCCGGCAGCGCCGTGACAGTTTGTCAACATTTGAATACAAATGGAAGCAGTGGGGTCATAGTGGCAATCGGATGTTGGCCATCACCTGTCGGACTAAATTAAACAGTGGCAGAGGTATAGAGGAAGTGAGTGTGCTGAATCATATATCACTTTGACAAGTCATAAACATATCAGAGGGAAAACGGAAGTACTTAGCACGGAAGTAACAGTACATATGTCAATTCTTGGTTTCCGGAACATCGAGAAGATTGACGGGGTTATTTGCAACTGTTGTTGGGGGTATACAGGAACTCGCTGGCTTGTTTTGGATGTCTCAAGCAGTGATGACAAATCTAACATGGAGGGAGCCAGAGGGGGGATGGATCCCTGACAGGGGATGATCTGCCAATGTGCCACCTGTGTGGGGGCATAAAGGATAACGTCACGTGGCCAACTTTGGTAGTTTGCCATATAAACCCGAGTTGGGACCAACTAGGGGGACTTGAAAATGTGGATTTAGGCAGACATGCTTGTCACTGCAGCAGTTAGAACATCTAACGTGTGAAGGAGATATTTGATTTAGTTTACACGAGCCTGCATGGCTACCATTAGATGTAATTTAGTGTAAACTGCAGTGCTGTAAGGTATAACCTATTATAATATATTCGTTCTAATTAATATAGACTGTGGCCTTGTTAAACTATAGTGTGATGATTAGCACTGTTAGTGGAAACTAGTTAGAGTAGAATAGTGATATTAGCTCTGCTAGTTAAGAATAGAGTACTGATGGATAATTGGGAGACGGGGAACTTGCCCGCTGGGGTTTTGCACTCTGTATGGGTCTTTCTTTGTCATAGCCTGATTCGGCTCTAGGTGGGTAGCTAATCTGCTCTATGACTAAGTCTAGTTAGCTAAAGATCATTAAGCAAGGCGATAGGCTTACACTCAGCCGAAAGGATCAGTGACTAGTACTATCACCAGATGTGTTGTTTCTATCCTAGGTTCCCTACCAGATCCAAGGAAACTCAACAAGTTTTTGGGAAAGAATCAAATCCCATTCGGAAGAACACCAGTTCAACAATCAATAAAGTTGCATACAGAACGTAACTAAAGCTAGGAGGAAGTTGATTCACCAAAGATAGTGATGATTACTGATGCACCACACAGCATCAGACAGTAGTAACTAAATGAGAACAGTCTAATAGTTACCTAGTGTTATATAATCTCGTGTAATAGAACACAAGACATTATACGTGAGGCTAGATAGACACGAGTGAGGATCAATCACATTAACAATTAACATTAATGACTGTGTACACACTACAAAGGACTTGTGCAGTTTTTTTTAAGGAACGATAGGAACGGACATTGTGTAGGGTGCAACCGGTCCATGATTAACTGTTAATACCACCGGTGTCTATTTCGGATGATCATGAAATTGGATTACCAGAGGTCTACAGAGGCAAAGCAGTATCCGGCAAGATGGTTTCGGCACGGGGTGAGATGTACATGTTCTGACGTAACGTGCTGTGGTCTATCCTTGCTGGGATCAGCTGACTGGGTTGTGGTCTGAGAGTCCGATTCTACACACTTTATAGAACACGTCACACATTTTCTTCGCATACACGTCTCATACACGTTACACTTTTCTTTTAATAAATTAATCTTTATTAATTTCTAGAAGCAAGAGTTGTTGAGTATGTTGCGTTGGGAAGTATGAGAGGGGGCATAGTACGACAGTGAGAGAGTGATAGGAAAAGGTGTCCATAGGCTGATGGAGTGTGTTGGACGGAAGCTGGTGGATTCTCCAGAATATTGAGAGGGAAAAAAAATATTATAATGTGAGTGTCGACTCTCTTCACTCCAGGGACGACACTGTAAAGGAGGACACGACATTATTGGGGGCTCGTAAACGTGATCTTTGGACAGCGGGATCTCTCGTAAACGTGATCTTTGGACAGCGGGATCTCTCGTAAACGGGATCTTTGGACAGCGGGATCTCCCGTAAACGGAATCCTTGGACAGCGAGATCTCCTGCAAGCAGGAACCTTTGACAGTGGGATCTTCTGACAACGGGGTCTTTTGACACGGGATCCTTAGTTATAAGAGGGAGATATCATTTTGGAGAATCCAGCTAGAGTGAATGTGGATAGGGGTTAGGACTAATTAATATCTTACCTGTTCACACTTCACACGTCTGCATAGGTCTGTGGTCCTGATTCTACTCTTGTCACTGAGTGAATGTGCTGTGCATGGTAATATCTAGATTTATAGTACTTGTTCATATCTCTGTATAGTAATTTGCAGTTATATTGTACTAGACCTGCTAGCTGACCTCTCTGTATAATGGCCACCCCTAAACTTAGCACAGCAGAATTAAAGGCAAAGGGGGAAGAAATGGGATTGGCGGGTTCTGCTCTAACGGATTACATACAGGAAGTGGAGAGAGAGTATCGTCAAGCAGAACGGGAAGATCGAAAGGCCGAGCTGGAATTGAGAAGGATGGAGTTGGAACAAGCAGCTAAGAAATTGGAAGCTGAGCAAGCAGCTAAGAAATTGGAAGCTGAGCAAGCAGCTAGGAAATTTGAAGCTGAGCAAACAGCTAGGAAATTAGAAGCTGAACAGGAAGCACAGAAAAGGGAGCACGAGTACCGGATGCGGGAACTCGAGCTCAAGAGTCAATCTAATGGAGAAACTGAGGGAGCAGTTGGAGGTTCCTCCATCCCAGGATCAACACCAGTAGGTGGACATGGGTACCATGCTATGAAGTTTCCTTTAGCGGTCTACGAGGAGGACAAAGAGAAGATTGACCAGTACCTTCAACGCTTCGAGGCTATGTCAGTTGCTATGGGTCTGGAGCGTAACAAATGGAATCTTAAGCTATCCCAGGGATTACGCGGGACCGGATACGAGGTTTATACTCGCCTGCCACCAGGACATGAGAACAATTATGACGAGTTAAAGACGGCTCTGCTGAAACGATTCGAGGTTACGTCACATACCTACCGGAAAAAATTTCGAGCAGCGAAACGAGAACCGGGGGAGTTGTTTGCCGCCTACAGTTTGCGTCTAAAATCTTATCTCCATAAGTGGATGGATTTGGCTGGGTTCGCACATGACTATGAGAGTCTGGAAGAGCTCATGGTGGTCGACCAGCTGAAGAAGCAAATGTCTAAACCTCTCAGGACGTTCCTGGGAGAACAAGGAGCGGAACGTATTGACCTCGTGAATAAATTAGCAGAACGGTTCGTCGAGGTACATGGGGAGGCAGGGGAAAACCTTTCCACCAACTCCAAAAGTCAAGAGAAACATGACAAGAAGAAAGCCAAAAACTCAGGAACAAAAAAGTGGGAACCTTATGTGCAAAAATCAGAGGATAGTTCAGAGAAGAAGAAGGAGGGAAGCAAGAGCACTTCAAGCTCTACACCTAAACGACCGTGGTCGGAGAAGTGGTGTTCAATTTGTAAGTCACCCTCTCACAATACGAGGGACTGCAAATCGAAGGCTAAGAACCCTCACTTTGCAGCATGTCAAGTGACTTCCAAGGAGGTTGTCACGGAAAATGCCAAGGTCAACAAGGAAGCTCGCCACCAGGAGAGCTCACTCAAGTCCGACAATAGAAAATCTAGGACAGGGAAATGGTGCAACCAATGCAAGTCAAACACGCACAATGCTATTGACTGCAGGGAAAAGTCAGGAGACACTCAATTCGTCGTGTGCTCAGGGAAACCTAAGGTGGAGCCCACCGAACAGGTCGAGGCCGAGGAAGAGACTCCAGACCAGGAAAAACCACCTGTAGTGGAATTGGTAGAGGTTAACGGTCGTCAAGTGGAGTGTTTATACGACACAGGACTGGACGGGGAGGCCGTGATTTCTGCGGATCTGGTACATCCAGAACAATTCACAGGTGAAACCTTGGATATACAGCCTGCACAGAAGAGTGCTGTAGTCATGAAGTTGCCTATTGCTAATGTGGAGATTCGGTCAAGGTACGTCACCGGCACCATCAAGGCCGCTGTATTGACCGATCCCATTTTTCCAGTCATCCTAGGTTGCCGGTATGTCTTTCTGGGAATGCCCAGGGAGCCAATTCATATGGGAGCAATGCAGACTCGCTCTCAGACGAAAACGGAAGAGGCAGACGCAATTGTGACTAACCCAATGCCGGGGGAGCTACGAACTGCCCAGAGTGAGGATGATACTTTACGTCCTTGCTACAAAAAGCTGCAGAAAAGTGCTGATCCACCAGGACGGGGGCAGTACTACATGAAGAATAGGATACTCTACAGGAGAGCAGGAAGGGGAGACAACCTATACGGTCAGTTGGTCGTCCCGAAAGCTCACCGGTCCCAGATTCTTCATATGGGGCATACCATCTCCTTTAGTGGACACATGGGTATTGCCGCCACCATGCAGCGGATTTCCTGCCACTACTATTGGCCGGGAATGACAGATGATGTGCGTCGGTATGTGAAGTCATGCCCTGAGTGCCAGAGGGTGGCACCGAAACACTGGACAGCACCGGTGGTGTTGGGTGAGATGCCCATCATGAACTCTCCTTTCGAGAGGGTAGCCATCGATATCGTGGGTCCACTTCCCAGGACTAGGAAGAGGAACATGTATATACTCACAATGGTGGATTGCTGTACAATGTGGGGTGAGGCTATACCGTTGACCACGATTGACTCGAAAAGAGTGGCGGACGCACTGATGGAGGCCTTTACCAGATTAGGCTTTCCGGATCAAATTCTGACGGACAATGGATCTCAGTTTTGTGGAAAACTCATGGAGGAGGTATTTAGGGTGTTTCACTCTAACCACATACATACCAGCCCTTACCACCCTCAAGCCAATGGACAAGTAGAGCGTTTCAACGGCACGTTGATGACAATGCTCAGGAAACTAGCGCAGGAAAAACCTGATAGGTGGGATGAATATATCCCAGCAGCACTCTTTGCCTATCGGGAAGTTCCTCATGGCTCAACAGGACTACCACCCGCTACGTTGCTGTTTGGTCGTCCAATCAAAGGACCGTTGGAAGCCATGTTGAGGAGTTGGACTGAAGAGGGGACGTCAGAAGAAGTGATCTCATCCTATAAATACGTGGAGGAACTGAAAGAAAAACTCCACAAGGGATGGACTCTGGCAAATCAAAACTTGAAAAAGGCCAGGAAAAGACATGCGGCTTACTACAACCGTAGGTCTAAAGAAAGATCTCTAGAGGTGGGAGATAAAGTCTTGTTGCTACTCCCAACGGGAAACAACAAACTGGAGATAGGTTGGCAAGGACCATTTCCCGTGGAAAGGGTAATATCCAGAACCAACTATCAGATCCGGATCCGGGGAAAGTCGAAGATTTTCCATATCAATCTCTTGCGGAAATACGAAGAGAGACCCGGAGACAAGGCAGCTCACCTCATGGCAATGGCAGTTGCAGTGGAGACAGAAGTGGGAACCAGCGAGGGCAGGGAATATCCCTTGGAACACCAGGAAACCTATAGGGATGTGCAAGTGAACCCTGATCTGACCTCCCAGGAGAGGGAAAGGATAACCCAGGTTCTCAAGTCTCATAAGGAGATACTGACTGATAAACCAGGACGAACGAGGTTGGTTGAGTTCGAGATGACTTTGACCACAAAGGAGCCTGTTCGCCAAAAGGTTTACCCAGTGCCATTCTCTAAAGAAAAGGCCCTGGAGGAGGAAATAAAAAAACTGCTGGAGGATGACGTGATTGCACCATCCACATCCCCATACAATGCGGGGGTAGTTTTGTTACGCAAACCAAGTGGAGAACACAGGTTGTGTATAGATTACCGACTTCTGAACAGTCATACACAATTTCAGGTGGAACCTTTGCCGAATCCAACTCAGTTATTCGCTAGGCTTCATAAGGCTCGGTACTTTTCAAAGGTGTATCTGAGTCGGGGGTACTATCAGATACCAGTCAAACCGGAGATTCGACCACTGTTAGCTTTCAGTACACCCAGTGGACACTACGAATTCAAGGTCATGCCCTTTGGACTCAGCAATGCACCTAGTGTGTTTACACGCATGATGAGGACTTTACTAGATCCGTTACAGGATCCATCCATCATCTCATTCATGGATGATATTCTGATTTCCAGTGACAGCCTGGATGACCACTTACAATCCTTGGAGAGAGTGTTTAATAGGCTCAAGGAAGCAGGGCTTACCGCTCGTCCAACCAAGTGCATGATTGGTTACCAGACTCTGGAATTTCTAGGTCACACCATCACTCCAGGACACATTGTTCCAGAAGAGAAGAACCTGGAGAAAATCAGAAATGCACCTAGGCCAAAAACGAAGAAGGATGTGCGATCTTTTCTCTCGTTGTGTGGGTTCTACCACAAATTTATCCCACATTTCACTGAACTGGGAGCTCCGTTGACGGAAACCTTGAAAAAGGGATTCCCGGACCAAATCATTTGGACACCAGAATGTGAGAATGCCTATAGTCAGTTAAAGGAGGCCTTAGTCAGCAAACCTGTATTACAGCTCCCTGACCTTTCCAAACAATTTGTGTTGAGAACAGATGTGAGTGCGATTGGAATTGGAGCCGCTTTGTTACAGGAAGGAAAAGACGATGCTTCGGTTTTGAAACCTGTGGCATACGCAAGTAAGAAACTTCTACAGGCGGAGAGGAATTATTCAACCGTCGAGAGAGAGTGCTTGTCCCTCGTATGGGCAGTGCAAAAATTCCAGCCCTATTTGTATGGAGTTAAGTTTCGGGTCCAGTCGGATCATCAGCCCCTGATGTTCCTGGCTACTTCTCAGAAGCTCAACGCCCGTTTGATGCGGTGGTCGTTGTTACTTCAACCTTATAATTTCACAGTGGAGTACATTCCTGGGAAGGAAAATGTTGGAGCGGATTTCTTGTCAAGACACCCAGCTCCTGAAGAAGAAGAATGAATCATCTGGATTAAACTCACGGTGGAGAAGAGTGAGATGGACTACTCTCTTAGGAGGGGGCCTATGTCACAAAATAAAACCGTGTGTTTAACCAGTTGATTATTATAGAGATTTTCTGATTAAGCGGACGATCTGCCAGCGACAACTATTTTTACTAACTGAAAAAAAACAAAGCGGATGTCAAAATCCCAGGACAATATTTGTAGCTGCACGTGTACATCTCAAACGGATTTGGAACATTTGGTGGTGATGGAGACAGATCCCGGCAGCGCCGTGACAGTTTGTCAACATTTGAATACAAATGGAAGCAGTGGGGTCATAGTGGCAATCGGATGTTGGCCATCACCTGTCGGACTAAATTAAACAGTGGCAGAGGTATAGAGGAAGTGAGTGTGCTGAATCATATATCACTTTGACAAGTCATAAACATATCAGAGGGAAAACGGAAGTACTTAGCACGGAAGTAACAGTACATATGTCAATTCTTGGTTTCCGGAACATCGAGAAGATTGACGGGGTTATTTGCAACTGTTGTTGGGGGTATACAGGAACTCGCTGGCTTGTTTTGGATGTCTCAAGCAGTGATGACAAATCTAACATGGAGGGAGCCAGAGGGGGGATGGATCCCTGACAGGGGATGATCTGCCAATGTGCCACCTGTGTGGGGGCATAAAGGATAACGTCACGTGGCCAACTTTGGTAGTTTGCCATATAAACCCGAGTTGGGACCAACTAGGGGGACTTGAAAATGTGGATTTAGGCAGACATGCTTGTCACTGCAGCAGTTAGAACATCTAACGTGTGAAGGAGATATTTGATTTAGTTTACACGAGCCTGTATGGCTACCATTAGATGTAATTTAGTGTAAACTGCAGTGCTGTAAGGTATAACCTATTATAATATATTCGTTCTAATTAATATAGACTGTGGCCTTGTTAAACTATAGTGTGATGATTAGCACTGTTAGTGGAAACTAGTTAGAGTAGAATAGTGATATTAGCTCTGCTAGTTAAGAATAGAGTACTGATGGATAATTGGGAGACGGGGAACTTGCCCGCTGGGGTTTTGCACTCTGTATGGGTCTTTCTTTGTCATAGCCTGATTCGGCTCTAGGTGGGTAGCTAATCTGCTCTATGACTAAGTCTAGTTAGCTAAAGATCATTAAGCAAGGCGATAGGCTTACACTCAGCCGAAAGGATCAGTGACTAGTACTATCACCAGATGTGTTGTTTCTATCCTAGGTTCCCTACCAGATCCAAGGAAACTCAACAAGTTTTTGGGAAAGAATCAAATCCCATTCGGAAGAACACCAGTTCAACAATCAATAAAGTTGCATACAGAACGTAACTAAAGCTAGGAGGAAGTTGATTCACCAAAGATAGTGATGATTACTGATGCACCACACAGCATCAGACAGTAGTAACTAAATGAGAACAGTCTAATAGTTACCTAGTGTTATATAATCTCGTGTAATAGAACACAAGACATTATACGTGAGGCTAGATAGACACGAGTGAGGATCAATCACATTAACAATTAACATTAATGACTGTGTACACACTACAAAGGACTTGTGCAGTTTTTTTTAAGGAACGATAGGAACGGACATTGTGTAGGGTGCAACCGGTCCATGATTAACTGTTAATACCACCGGTGTCTATTTCGGATGATCATGAAATTGGATTACCAGAGGTCTACAGAGGCAAAGCAGTATCCGGCAAGATGGTTTCGGCACGGGGTGAGATGTACATGTTCTGACGTAACGTGCTGTGGTCTATCCTTGCTGGGATCAGCTGACTGGGTTGTGGTCTGAGAGTCCGATTCTACACACTTTATAGAACACGTCACACATTTTCTTCGCATACACGTCTCATACACGTTACACTTTTCTTTTAATAAATTAATCTTTATTAATTTCTAGAAGCAAGAGTTGAGTATGTTGCGTTGGGAAGTATGAGAGGGGGCATAGTACGACAGTGAGAGAGTGATAGGAAAAGGTGTCCATAGGCTGATGGAGTGTGTTGGACGGAAGCTGGTGGATTCTCCAGAATATTGAGAGGGAAAAAAATATTATAATGTGAGTGTTCACTCCAGGGACGACACTGTAAAGGAGGACACGACACATACTTACCTCCTATTTCCTTGTGATATTTGCTATTACACTTACCTACTTACCTGATATTTACTTGTAATATTTCTACGTTCACTTATCTTCTTACATGATATTTCCCAGCGATATTTCTTCTGACAATCACCTGCTTACTTTATATTTCTCAGTGCTATTTCCTATTACACTTACCTACTTACCTGATAATTCCTAATGATATTTCCTATTACACTTACATACTTACCTGGTATTTCCTAGTAATATTTGATATTACACTGACCTACTTACATGATATTTCCCATTGCTACTTCCTATTACACTGACCTATTTACCTGATTTTTCCTAGTGATATTTCTAGGACACTTAAATACTTACTTACAGCACTTATTTAATTGAGCTCAGTGTATGATAAGAAAGCCAAAATTGTTGTGTCAACAAAGCCCAAAACGGATTTAAATCCACGACCACAAGGTTGGAAGGCAAGAGTCTGACCACTACAGTTTCGCTTCTGCCTGTCGGTGTTAATTTTACACTGGGAAATATTTTGAAGAACGAAGACACAAGCAATAGATTGCACGATTTATTGCCTGGCATCTCTTTAGGTATATACTGTAGAATTCACACAACATAAAGTAAAATAACTAGATAAATCCTTCAAGCTGAAATATACACATGTTCGCACATAATGTCAATTGTCTACCACGGTAATTTCAAACTGACTATCATATTTTATGTTTGCACAAAACTGGCTTATTAATCATTATGGCTTCTACAAACTTTAACAAGCGACTATGTTGTGTATTAACAATACGCGAAACGCACTGTCTCTGTCGTGCGGTGCAATCGATGAATCGGGAAGTTTGTGGTGTGTAGCCCTCCCTAGGCTTCCATTGCCTGTGTGTAGTATATTGTCAGTCCTATTAGGTATGTGTTCAACCACTCTGTTTTTCAACTGCTGCTCTGGCCTGCCAATATAGGTAGACTGGCACCTGCCTGTGCATTGGTAAATTCATTTGGATTTGGAGTACATTGGGACATATTCTTAACTGCTGGGGTGGGAATAGGTGTGGTTCTGTACCTAATGACTGGACTTAGAGCACATAATGTTCGACCGACTGCTGTAAAGATCCGGTCCTGTAGACGTTGCATTGCGTCATCTCCTTGAAAAGGTTAGCTGCCTGACGAGATGCAGCGAAATATGCCTGGCAATAACTTGGGAAATAATTGTCATTCTGTTCATGTGTTACAATCTGCAGCTGGAACAAATGTCTGCAAGTTTGACGGTGTCTTCTACGATGGCAGTTGTTACAGTTTTGTGAACGAGACTGCAACGTGGTTTGAAGCTCTGGTAAGAAACAATGTGGATTTTGTCGATATCGATATTCAATTTTTTGTTTGTTGTTATTGCTTGTTTGGTTTAATTCGCTCGTGTGCTTGGAGATAATGCCATTTCTGTCTGACTATCTGTTTATCTGTCTCTGTCTCTGTCTCTGTCTCTGTCTCTCTCTCTCTCTCTCTCTCTCTCTCTCTCTCTCTCTCTCTCTCTCTCTCAATCTCAATCTCTACGTAGAATTGTGTACTTGTGTGTGGATGTGAAACGTGGACAATGAACAGACAAGATAAAAACTATATAATGGCAGTGCAAAATTGGTTTCTGAGGTAAATGCACAGAATACAATGACCCGACAGAGAAAAGGCATTGAGCATGTCCTATTATGAACACATGAAAACCGCAGACTGATTAGAAGAGTTGGACAACTGGCAAGATTAAGAGGGACATAAAAAGGGGACGGCAGAGACATACGTGGGCGAGTCAATACGTAAGTCACAAGTTCTGTGGTATGGCAGGTAAATGTAGTTGGTGTTTTCTACAGGTGTCATTAGGTGACAGCAACATCGAACGTTATATTCCGGTTCGTCAGGCGGCAATATGTGTGTATTGCGCATGCGCAGTGCATGAACTAAATGGCGACTATACTTATGGAGTGTACAACAAGAGAGCTGTTGTGCGTTTTCTGTGGGCAAAGGGACTGCCTGCAAAGGACATTCTTAGGGAAATGCTTCCTATTTATGCTGACAAATGTTTATCCCGTAAAAATTAGAATAAAAGCTGGGTAGAAAATTTTTCGATGAAATCCGATCTAGTCGTCCGTTGAGATTGCTACAGAAGCATCTGTGCAGCGGGTGGGGGAGATGATTAGAGGTGACAGGCGATTAACGATAGACTCTGTAGCATCTGCAATAGGGTGCTAACGTGGTTCAGCATACAGCATAATGCATGATCGTTTGCAATTTAAGAAAGTGTCCTCAGGGTGGGTACCCAGACAATTGAAGGTGGAACACAAAATAAACCGATTTGGCCTGTCCTTGCATCATCTATGTCGATACGAAGTTGAAGGAGAAGACATGCTGAACAGGATTGTTACTGCGGACGGATCATGGGTGCATCACTACCAGCCCGAATCAAAGCGTGATTCAATGCAATAGGAACATCCTTCTTCGCCTTGTGTCCAAAAATTCAAAGTTACGCCATAAGCAGGGAAGGTTATGCTAACAGTGTTCTGCGATTGTCAAGGAGTGATTGTACCTAATTTCAAGACGAAAGGTGACAATGTGAATTCTGAATCGCACTGTGAAGTTCTATCGATGCTTCATGATGCAATTCAAAGAAAACGTCAAGGACTGCTGACTAGAGGAGTGTTGCTTCTTCATGACAATGCCAGACTACATACATCTAGATTAACTCAGAAGAAAATTAACCAACTAAGGTGGGAAGTTCTTGAACATCTACCTTACAGCCCCGACTTACCCCCTAGGGATTTCCACCTTTTTAGTCCACTGAAAACCCACCTTGGCGGAAGACATTTCGCGAATAACGCCGAAGTTGAATGTAAAGAGAAAACGTGGTTTAGAAAACAAGGCACGCAGATCTATGCAGCCGATTTGGGAGGACTAATAAAACTATGGGATAAGTGCATCGATATTGGTTTAAATTATGTTGAGAAATACAGGGACAACGTATGTATAAAAATAAACTGGTTTCAAGTTGTTATCATATTTAGTTATTTTTGTACAGCCATTTGTGTCTTACAGTGTTCATAAAAGAAAGTTAGTATATGTTAATGATAATTGCAAACTCTAACAATATAAGGTCAATAATTGCTGCTGAAAATTCCAAGCGCGAACTAGGAAGTCAGTATTTGCTATTGAAAATTACCTGATCATTTGATGATAATAAATTTGAATCTCTCCAATGACCTGCTATACAAAGATGTATGGTTGTGTGGTTGTGAATGCCCTATAAAATGGTGTTTTCTCGCGTACGTCTAAAGCATTGATGTTGAGTTCGCTTGAGTCCCAAAACGGACATTTCGTCTGTAGAAATACAATCGACGTAGAGGCTTTTCTCTCAACCCGGTAATGGCGAACCATCTCAAAGATAACTGCGTTGCAGGCTTTCCATTTTGTTCTCCACACTCAGGGAACAGCGGGGCTTGCAAGACCTTTATTGACATTTCACATCTAAGGAGAGGGGCGAGTGTATGGGAGTCTGGGTTTCTCCGTGGCGAGTCCGTGGCTGGAATGCTCCTTGGCGAAGTATTCAAGCCGTCTGCCTCAGGCTCGGAAGGTTGTGGGTTCGATTCCTGGCTGCGTCATTCGGTTCAAGAGTGCACTTTTTTTGGAGACACCTATGGGTCGTCGCTGTAGCTACGGAGATCGTGTTTGCTGCGTCGCTTTCTTCTTTCCGCGCTGCGGAAAGAGACTGGGCCATATGGGATATAAGCCCGGAGCCATGAAGTCGACCTTGTTGAAATTTAAGGGACTTTTTATCTAAGGAGAGGGATATTAAGATGCAACCATGTCATGGTTTAGCACTGCACGTGTAGGCGAGCTGGATAATGCATGGATTCGTGATGTTTCTTCACCAGGTTTTTGTATTCCATAGTCTACAGACTCCAACTTAATGCCCACAGTGATAAGTGGGTGTGTATGTGATCACGATCAGGGATCGCTTGAGTCCTCAGATGAAGTAAAACCTATCAAGTAGATGCACATATTTATTTATTTATTTATTTTTTATTAGTGTATTTATTTATTTATTTTTTATTAGTGTATTTATTTATTTAATTATTTATTTATGTATGTATTCATTCGCCCGTCTCCATGGCGAAGGAGGCAAGAGGCATTTATTTATGTATAATATTTATTTTTTTTTATTTGTGTATTTATTTATTTATATTTTATTAGTGTACTTATTTATTTATTTATATTTTTATTTATTTATTTATGAATTCATTTGCCCGTCTCCATGGCGAAGGAGTTAACGACGCTGTTCGCAACCCGTATACTCTTGAAAGAAATACAGCTGCGCAAGATTCGGCAGCGGATCGCGTCCCGTTGGTTACTTACTGAGGTATGTGAGACGGTCGTTCAGAAAGCAATGGCAAACTTCCGAACTAACACTTGCCAAGACATCAACAGCAGCTGGAAAATGCTGGTGTTGATTGCAATGTTCTGTAAAGGATATGCGAAATAAAAATATTTGTTTATACGGTCAGCAGCTTTGGAAAAGGGGTTACGGGCGCAATTCGCAATCCCTCATAACCCATTCGAAATGTAGCTGCGAACGATTTGGCGGCAGATCGCTTTGCGTTGGTTTTCATACAATGGTATGGGTGTCAGTCGTTCAGAAAGCAATGATACACTAGTGATCATAAACTCACCCAGAAATCATATATAGCCAAATAATGTTGGGGTAGACTGCGACATCCTGTAAAGGATATGCAACTGACGTTTTTTTTTTCAATGCGAGGGCTAGTCATTAAGTAACAAAAATTGTACGAATAACGTATGTTTGCATTAATGCCAATTATAAATTGTGTGTGTGTGTGTTACTTCGCAATACATTTGGTCCACTTGACCACTGGCTTATTAATGTTTTTTTTATGAAGACCTTTCTGGGTGTGTCCTTAAATTAATTTTGCACCAACTCTATTACCTCGTTGTAATCTGCAAACCTCTGGCATCGCAAAATATTATTTCAAGCATCCAAACGGTGAAAGTTCAGTCGCGCCATATCATGATTATATGCTGGATGTTTGAAGACCTCACATTTTATAGCACTGTGTATCAAATGTGTACACAGTCGTATGCGGATGGGGCGTTGTCGTGCAGCAACAAAACTCCCTTTGAGAGTAGACTCCTGTGTTTCGATCATATCGCGAGCTTCTGTTTGTTTACTAGCATTTCACTATATCGAGCACTAGTCACAGCTTCACCTCTTTCCTCGAAATGCACCAATATAGGGCGCTGTATATCCCAAAAGATTGTCATCATGACTTGCCCATCGGATTCCTGCGCCTTGCTTTTTTTCTTAACCCGAGAAAACTATGTTTCCACTGCGTCTTTCTACGTCATTCATACACTGTCCCCTGACTCAAACAACTGTCTCCATTCTGAACCATCATTCTTCTGTAGACTGTATCACAGTAGATAGTATACTGTAGATTCTATACTGTAGATTCTATACTGTAGATTGTATACTGTAGATTGTATCACAGTAGATAGTATACAGTAGATTCTATACTGTAGATTGTATACAATGTATCACACCCTGGGCGATTTGGAGCAGACCGCCTTCCGCTGCTTTTCATATTGTGTCCAAGTCGTTCAAAAAGCAATGGCAAACTAGTGAGTCAAAAATGATGAAGTTGACTGCGACGTCCTGTAAAGTATATGTAATTTATATTTTTGTTAAAATTGCGCATGCGCAAACTGCTCAATCCTCACCTCCCCGACATTTTGCATTGCTGTAGAGCCAGTTTGTGTCCTTAAAGAAGATGTTCGGTTGTCCGTACTCTTCCATGCTCTTTAAAAGAAAAAATTCCCGATACTTAATGACTTTCGTTCGAATAAATCCCATATCCAGGCGGTGTGTACAGCATCCGGTGGCTACCTAGCACAAGTCGAGAGCCAAGGGGAGAGGGACTGGCTCAAGAATGAGCTTACGACTCGGAATTGTAAGTTGTTTTCTCTGTGGTTGCAGTAAGGTTGATATTGACTGCGTGAGGATATGGTATGATACAAGTGGGGATGATAATAGCAACAGGTGGACGTACAACAGTCTGACAGAATGTACAATCAAGGCGAGAGAAAACCAGCGCTGGAGATCAATTACAGCCAATATTTATTGTGGAGATGGCACCTGATTGATTGAGTGAGGAAATGGTAGTACACTGGCACCCAGCCGTCTTGGCATGCGATAGTTTGTTACATTGTGCTTAAAAACAGGCATAATGACTACTAACCATGGCCATAGCGGATGTGACTTATTAGGCAAATATAAGAAGACTAGTAGAGGCAATAACTATGTGTGAACATACATTATTGAGTAGTAGAAAAGACACAACAGAATAGCGAAAATCACAACCTACATCTTAACATGGCAAAAACAAGATAATGCATACAGATTAAACTATTATGAAGACATAAATATATGTTAATGAAGAAAAATTGGAGGTGGTTCAAAATTTCGAATATCTTCGGTCTTTAATTACCAACAATGGTGACACACTGAAGGAAAGTAAAAGACAAAGACTATAACAACTGAATAAATTGTGGAGGGAGATAGATAGAAATTAAAACATTAGTTTTTAGAGCATGCATCTTTCCCATTGCAGCATACGCCTGTGATTCATGGACACTTACTAAACAAGCTAAAAAGCGCATGCGGACCTTTGAATATAAATGTTAGAGACGGATTTTCAGAATTTCTTGGATACGGAAAAGAACACATGAATTCATATGACAAGATCTGAATATTGAAGAAGGTTGGCTATAAACTCGATAAAACAAAGAAAATTGAAATATGTTGGTCACTTGAAAGGTCATGCAAGTTTGGAGAAAACAATCATGAAGAGGTAAATGCACGGGAAGAGTGGAAGAGGAAGGCCAAAGAGAAGATGGGTGCAGGATGTGGCGGATGATCTCACGATGGGCGCATCGGACGCGGGACATCTTGCTTCTGACTGAGAAGTTTTCCGGAAGGCTGTTATGGGAGCGAAGTTATGCAAGGTACATGCTACTGAATAAATGAAATAATGAGTGAATGAATGAATGAGTGAATGAATGAATGAATGAATGAGAGACAATAACCATGTCCGAACATACAATATTGAATAGTAGATACAATAACCAGATCTGAACAGACAATATTGAATAGTAGATACAATAACCAGATCTGAACAGACAATATTGAGTAGTAGACACAATAACCATGTCCGAACACACAATATTGAGTAATAAATGCAATAACCATATCCGAACATACAATATGAGTAATAAATGCAATAAACATGTCCGAACATACAATATTGAGTAGTAGATGCAATAACCATGTCCGAACACTACTCAATATTGAGTAGTAAAGACAATAACCAATTCTGCTGACAGTTTGAGTAGTACCTAGGTGACAACTATAGTGTTTTCCGTAAGCCATTATTCTTACGTGTATAACCGTTGTTAATTTTACACTGTGAGGTTCCCACGTATCAAGGATCGGGTTTTGACCTCTATTTACTTCAGGTAATTGAGACATCTGAATGCTCTGCCTCGAGCTTTCGATGCTCAGTTATTTAACGGATTCAAATAATAGGTTTGAACGGGACGCAGAGGTGTTTCCAAGGCACCAGGGCCGGGTTATATACTGGCCAAGACCTATTGACGCGTCCTCGCCGAGCGTCCTGGGCAGCAAGTCCCTTCGAGGTCCTGGCTGAAGTCAGTAGAATCGTTGATTCCTCCGAAGTCGGAGAGTGTCTGCCTGCACGGCGAGGAACCATCAGTCTGCACACCAATAAGTCAGACATAGGACAACGGATACTCACACAAACCTCAGGTCCTGTATGACATCACACTGATGTTGGACAACAGGATGTCTTCATCCGACATACAGGACTACGCGCTGGAGATCACAGCCAGCGAACACAAGCAAGCATAGGTTTGAACCGAACATAAATGGGTGTCTCGAAATGGGACGTGGTGGCGTGTAACAGATATAACCTAAAAGTTGATAAAATGGTAACAGACAAGCTGTATTATAAATCAAATTAAAGGAGGTTGCTTAGGAAAAACTATTGTATTGATATATTAATTGAGACAACATTTTTCAGTGACACATTGTCACTGATTTATACGCTTATGGCATATATGGGAAGCCGCTTAAGACGATTAATCAACCCATTGGCACTTAATCAGTCAATGTTGTCTGGAGGTTCCTGATCGTTGTTGCTATAGTTACTGTTACAACCCAAATAATGTTTACTGGGCATGCGGATGTAAAAGGAAATGAGCAAGCTGGCAAGCTTGCAGGTAAGACTACTGTGGAATGCGGACGAGCCATGGACCAGGCTGATATACTAAATGCTCTACGAGGAGTAATGACTTTAGCGAGAACCAATTGATGACTGCGAATCTACAGCCTTGATCAGGATGTAAGAACAGCAAATTAAAATAGGTGTGGCCAAACAAGAACACTACGCGGTAGGTCAAAGAAGTAATAAACGAACACAGAACTGCTGTCGTTATCCGCTACACGCTGCGGGATTCACTGATGAGGGAATCCATACACTTATGCACTTATGTCGAATGTTTCTATGTGCAATGAGGATGATCTATCGACTAACTAGCTAACTAACCACCCAAATCCCATACGGACCTTTGACTTCTTCCTCATCATTCCGAAACCGCTAACAACACACGGAACTTCGAAAGCACCGCTTAGAAGATACAACAAGGATTGATCCATCATGTGATATGCCGATAAGCGATTCGCAATCTCACTCAATCACCAGAGTCGTGGATCAGCTCAGTGTTTTTGTCTCAGCCAAACCACGTGGCCAAGCCATCCAGGTATTGACTTCTCTGCCTTCCTCTTGTTTGCTTCCCCTCGATCTTGCCAGTTGTCATCACGTTCTCCAATTTATTTCTTCGTATAACGTGACCACAAATATTGACTGTCTACGTCTAATTTCTCTAATCAGTGTACGGTTTTAATTTATTTCTTGTAGGACTTGGTCATTTGTTTTTTATGTATGCATTATATTGCAGAAACTATAATATTCACCAACCTACAGACACACTAATGTTGGCCATGCAGCAGATATTATAACTACCATACTTCTTACAATCCTGCCTACTACAAATGCACATCTTTCTCTTCTTCAGTTGGGTCAACATGGCTTGGGGGTACTACTATCTTCAACAAAGAGATCTGGCGGTGGATATCCAACGGTGAGGCTATTGGTCCCTTTACAGACTGGGGCGACGGACAGCCGAGCGGCTCTTATGCAGGTATCATTTAATGCATTCGTAAAGCGGCGAAGACAGAATTGTTTACTGTTGGTGGTGGTGGCATTGTTTTAGAACCTAGCTGGTTGGTAGCTATATGGGATGGTTGGTTTGTTGATTGATTGGTTGTTTGGTTGATTGGTTGGTTGGCTTGTTAGTTGGTTCATTAGTTGGCTGGCTGGTTGTTTGGTTCGATAGATGGTTGATTGGTTCATTGGTTGATTGTTTGGCTCACTGGTTGGTTGATTTGTTGATGGATGGCTGGCTGGTTTGCTGATTGGTTGGCTGACTCGCTTGCTAATTGATTGGTTGGCTGGGTGGTTGGTTGATTGGTTGATTTGTTGGCTGATTAATGGGTTGATTGGATGACTGGCTGGTTGATTGGTTGGCTGGTTGGTTGACTGATTGGTTGGCTGACCCGCTTGCTAATTGATTGGTTGGCTGGGTGGTTGGTTGATTGGTTGATTTGTTGGCTGATTAATGGGTTGATTGGATGACTGGCTGGTTGACTGGTTGGCTGGTTGGTTGACTGATTGGAGGCTGACTCGCTTGCTAATTGATTGGTTGGCTGGGTGGTTGATCGATTGGTTGATTGGTTGGCTGATTAAGGGGTTGATTGGTCGACTGGCTGGTTGATTGGTTGGCTGGTTGGTTGATTGGTTGGCCGGTTGTTTGAAAGACGTCTATTTGGAAGGCTGACCTCTACCTCTTAACCCTTTGCACCCTCATCATCATCATCTGCGTCAAACGTCGTGGAGAGGAATAATTTGCGTTCCAGTGCCAGGTGGGTGGTAGGCCTACTGGATAGTGTCATTCCGTGTGGTTGTACAATGTCTTTGATGTCGTCGATCCATTTTCTTCTTGGAGGTCCTCGTGATCTCGGCTCAGATGATCTTTGATGCAAGGCCAGTGATGGTAGTTGCTGGTGTTGCATTCTAACGACATGGCCAAACCACTTGATCTTCTGTCTTTCAATAAATGTGGCACAGGGTACTGATCCCATAGTCTGTCTGATAATAGCATTTCTTACTCGGTCTCGGATTGTTAATGTGGCAGCTCTCCTCAGGCATCTCATTTCACAGGTGTTGATTTTGCGACGGTGTAATTTGGATAAAGTCCAGGTATGAGATTGGTAGCATGGGGTTGGTGTGAATATGCTGTTTATTATCTGTCGTTTTGCGGACATGGGTGCCATACTCCTACTTCACTTCTAGGGCTCGTCGAGCAAGTAGTTGATAATTTCCACGAGACACAGACACGCATCAACTGTTGTAGAAGGAACTCACCGTCCTTGAATTGCACAGAGTCTTTATTCTGGACATTGTTATATCCAAACGTACACCAAATGACATCGTGCTCCCGATACATAGGAGGGTGGATGTATCCCATAATAAACATGTAACGAATTGAATAACTGTTAATATTAATATGTGCAGTTTACTATCGTTTTGAGCCCTATACCACCATTTGTGCTAACGTGTAAGCTTAAATGTCAGACCAACTTACTGTTGTTTCGGCTACAGGCCATTTTGGACGAGAGAGAGAGAGAGAGAGAGAGCTGTCACCTGTTGACACCAACAAAGAAGCTTATTCTTCGTTGATGTACCACAGCACGTTGACTGGAAACTCTATTCTGTCAAGAGACATGTTGATAATTATAACTGACAACCTTCAACACTCTGCATGATGTTCAGAAAAGCCTGGATACGTTGTTACAACCACCCGACTCCGCAGTTCCAACCTAACTGATGGTTCACACTTCTTAGCCGTGACCCCACTTCCGTCCTCTCCAAATTTATGGAGTCTTGAATGATCTCCCTTCTCTCGTGGTAACGTTACTACGACTCAACACGTTTTTTGGGGTGATTCTCGATATAGTGTTGTTAACTCTATTCTTGTTAATCGCTAGTTGTGTACCGTATACCTTCTATTAGTACCTAGTACTGGTACTGTATGCATGCTCATAACTACATGGCAATGGGTATATTTGGATGTTTCAGTAAGGCTGATAGTTGATATATAAGTGCACTAGCTTTTTGACATCTGATTTCGAATTCTCTTCCAATCTGTCCACTCCTTAATTACGCTTCAGTGGTCACCAGGGATGTTCTTATGTAGGTTTTTGATCTCTTGATTGAATTCGTCTTTAACCGTTTTTTCCTGAAGCCCCCTATTATTGATGACATGTGTTGTTACCTTTTTGTTTCTTATTTTTCTGTATGTTAAATTTTTTTTTTTTATTATGACTGGTTTGCCATCAGTATCAGCATCTGTATTTGGGAGTGCTCTTTAATCTAATAGTAGTCTTCTGTCTGATTTCCTAATTAGAATAAAGTCAATTTGAGATGCTTGGTCTATGTCATTCCATTTATACCAGGTCTTGGTGTGGCTACGACGATATTGAAAACAACTATGTGCTATTATTAGTCCGTGTTCGGAGCATACGTTGAGTAGATGTTGACCATTGCTGGTACATTCAGTCTCTGTGTCGCTGAATGGCCCCATGCAATCATCCCAGGGTGTTCTTCGTGTGCCTTTTCGTCCGTTAAAATCACCCATCACAATAAGTTCATCTGTTTCCCTGACATTATTTAACGTGTCTGCAAGTTTATCAAAATACTCGTCTTTGTCTTCGTCGCTGCAAATGTCGTTACATGAAGAGTGTGTTTGTATAAAGGTTGTTGTTCTATTTCCTTCTTTGATCTGTACTAGTATTATCCTTTCCGATATAAAGTGAGTGTTGATAATGGCTTTCGCTTTGTCTGAATGTAACAAAACACCCACTCCATGTTTAGCTGTAGCTCGCTGGTCGACGCCACTCCATATAAGAACGTAACCTTCGCGTGTTCTTTTCGTGTTCTGCCCCGTTTTCCTAGTATCTGCGAGTCCTAATACATGAATATTTGATTTTTTCATAAACTCTACGAGAGCTGGTTCCTTATATCATAGACAAGTAACATTCCAAGTCGCGAAAATCTCCTTTCTATTTCGATGATTAGCAGTTGTTAGTCGCTTGTTGTTGTTCGGCTTCGGTGTGTTTCCGGCGTGAGCGCTGAAAGAGTTGCGTTTTTCCTTTAATTCCCTCCATAATTCTCCAGCAATAGTATATGAACAAATAAATTCGATACCGGTTTGCTGGACCTGTCATAGGTTCATCCTTATTTGAACAGACTGATGTTAAGAAACATGCACAGAACACATAATTAAATCTCCGAATCGAAGCGACGCGGTTTTCACGATCATCTTGACTATGTGTGTGTGTGTGTGTGTGTGTGTGCGTGCGTACGTGCGTGCGTGCGTGCGTGCGTGCGTGCGTGTGTGTGTGTGTACACTCACTAGCTGACCCGACCCGGCGTGACACGCGGGAAGCGTGCCATTTAATTAATATAAGTAGTCATTATACATTCAAATACATTTCTCTAAGTGCACAGAGTACGTGTTCGGCCCCTGCTCCCGTTCCTGTTGCTCGTCTGTTTCTGATGCTCCCGTTCCAGTTCCCGTTGCTCGTCTGTTTCTGATGCTCCAGTTCCAGTTCCCGTTGATCGTCTGTTTATGAAGCTCGTAATGCCTTTTCCTTTCGTGTAAAAATTAAAAATTGATTGTAAACTAATTAACCATTTCATTTGGATCAGCGGGAGTGAGAACAAGATGTGTGCAAACTTTCATCTCTATCGGATGAACCATTCGGAAACGCATACAGGACACACTAAGAAACAAACTTTCTCTTATCTGTGTCTCGAGCCATGTTATTGCTTTACTTACTGCCATGACTTCCATAGTCAGGCTACTTGTGGTCTCAGCAGAAGCA
>JACEFZ010011323.1:0-232500 GCA_014155875.1 Cepaea nemoralis | reverse complement strand
AAATCAAGAGTGGAGTTAAGCAAGGCTGTGTACTAGCTCCCACCCTCTTTGGAATATACTTTTCACTTCTACTGAAATATGCCCTTCGTGATCAGGATGCCGGTATATACATTCACTCACGCTCAGATGGCGGCCTCTACAATGCTCAGAGATTGAAGGCCAAGACCAAAATTAAGAGGGTACTGATCAGAGAGTTGCTTTTTGCAGATGACGCTGCAGTTACGACCCACTCTGAGGAAGAATTGCAATGTCTACTATCTGCATTCTCCAATGCTTGTTCTGAATATGGTTTGACAATTAGCAAAAAGAAGACACAGATTATGTCACAAGGTGCACATGGGGTACCATCAATCTTTATTGACGTCGCCGAACTAGAGATGGTAGACCATTTTAGATATCTAGGATCAGTGGTAAATAGCAAATTATCCCCAGATCAGGAAATCAACATCTGGATTGGTAAGGCAGCAACAACAATGAACAGGTAAAGAAAAAGAGTCTGGGAGAACAGGAAGCCCACTGCCAAAACACAAGTCCTTGTCTATCAAGCCTGTGTCCTTAGTACTCTTCTTTATGGCAGTTAAACCTGGACAACTTACTCACACCAAGAGGAACGTTTAAACAGCTTTCATATGCGGTGTCTGCGAAGAATTCTTGGTATTAAGTGGCAAGACAAAATCACAAATACTGAAGTATTGGAAAGATTAGGTTGTGTGACGGTTTATTCCAAGCTCAGTCTTCGTAGACTTAGATGTATAGGCCATCGTAGGAGGTTGGATGATGGTAGAATACCAAAGGACATCTGTTTTGGTGAATTACAGATGGGTAAGAGATCTCAGGGTCGGCCTCTACTACGATACAAAGATGTGTGTAAGCGGGACATGATTGATACAGGCATTGATAATGCACATTGGGAGCAAGTCGCCGCTGAACGTGTTGCATGGAGGGCAAACATCAGAAATGGAATAAAGACAAAGGAGAAAATTATTGCAGATAAGTCACACACCGAGCGTGTGAGACGTAAGATGGTGCATGATGGTGGAAATGACCACGTGTTCACATGCACCCACTGTGAACGAACATTTACAGCGCGAATTGGCCTTATCAGTCACATTCGCTACCACCATAGGTAAAAGTTATTATGCCTTTTTAAAGCACAAACTATCGTCTGTCAAGACGGCAAGTTGCCAATGATATATATATATATATATATATATATATATATATATATATATATATATATATATATATATATATATATATATAGAGGGAGAGGGATCATTCTGCACGGCCAACACATGGTCTCTACTATTTAGAAAAGGCGTTATCCTATGGAGAGGAATATATGCCTCTTCTAAAGCACAATGTTTATAAGTTTAGTTAAAGTGTCTCTCTAATACGTCATCTCCGTTTGTCAAATATCACAGGAAAGGAAGAACGCTGCCTGAATATGCGCCGAGAATATGGTTTCGTTTGGAATGATTACGTCTGCACATACAGACTTGCATCCGTTTGTGAAATGATGTGAGAACAATGTTTTATAATGTGAAATCAGACAATCACTTAGTTTCTTGGTTGTTTGGTTAGTAAGGCTGGTAGTTAGTTAGTTAGTTAGTTAGTTAGTTAGTTAGTTAGTTAGTTAGTTAGTTGTTAATTAGTTGAACCACGGGATATGTGCACTGTGTTGAGATCCCCTTGTGTTGCATATGAGTGGAAACTGGAAAACTAATAGAAATAACATTGTGCAAAGACTGATCCTTTGCTAAACCAAATCCACATCAGTTTTCTATTCCTGAAGTTCACATCATTATTGCCCAATGACCATACGTTGTAAACTGCATCAGGGCTGAAATAATTAAACTATGTTGGACATCCTGATCGACACAGACTGAAGTGGGTTGAAGAAAATGTCTTTGGAAATAATGGCTGTCGACGCATGTTCAAGAATATTACCCATCGGGAGATCATTGCTTACCAAATACTCAATACTCTTTAAGGCATATAAACAAAACGTTAACGTATATTCTTTACAGGGCAACATGTTTGCTGCTTGTCATTTCTTGGCAAGTTTACGTTCAGTAGTATGTCAATACTTTATCGGGTAAGGGGCGTCCCCTATCAAAGGCGATGTTAGACGTCTCCTTTCCTACGTTAGACTAAGGGACACCCTTGGGCAAGGTGGAGTACCCGTTTAGCCCTCTTCCCTCCCCCCACCCCCAAATCAGGGTTACGTGTAGCCATGGAAGCAGGTGTTGGATGGCGTGTGAGAGCAGCCGACATATTGTTGTTGGTTAGAGTCTATACTCTGCAGTGATAGGCAGATGATCTCATCAGTAGAGACAATTGCTATGGCCACCAAATACAGTCATTGCCCAGAAGGAAAGCAACATCAAACTACCTTCTGCAATCTTGCCAAGAAACCATAACAACAATGAAAGAAAACATAATAATAAAGAGATCTGGTGACGAGACCCCAAGGCCAGGCAGATCAGATAACACTGGGGAAGAGTGTCAGGGATCAATACTAGTAATCGTGATGACGGAGTTAATCCCGACTGTGTTACCAAGGAAATTCCCTGTGTCAGACTAAGAACCAGAGTGAGAATAGGAACATGCAATGTGAGTAGTTTGTATGAGGGAAAGCGTAAAGTAGTATGTGATGAGATTCAGAGGGTAAATATTCCATTTTCAGGAATTAGTGAATATCGCTGCAGAGGAAAGGGACATTTTACAACTGAAAATGGAAGTCTTTTCACATATTCTGGTAGATACATCGGAGGCCAGATCGGAGTGGCATTTTGTTTAGATAGTACAACTGCAACTGCTTTAATGGGATATAACCCAGTTAGTTTTAGAATCCTCACTATCTGACTCAAAAGCCGTCCAAAAATCACAACTCTCATACAGATATATACACCTAATTCAGCAGCTGAGGAGGACGAACTTGACGACTCTTACAGCACACTGCAAGATACATTTAGTAAGAGTGGTAATAATAATAATAATAATAATAATAATAATAATAATATTAATAATATTAATAATAATAATAATAATGAGAGACTTTAATGCACAGGCACGTACATGAAGAGCTGAAAATGAGAGACATATATTTGGAAAATGTGTGTTGGGAAATTGAAATTATGCAGTTAACAAATTAATTGAAATTAGCACAGAAAATGAGTTTACGATAGCCAACACACTTTTTAAACAACACCCAAGAAGACTCTTCACATTGAAGTCCCCGGGCAGTATTACAAAAATTCAGATATATTATATTTTAATACAAACAAGATGGAGATCATGCATAACATCTGTAAAACCCCTACGAAGTGCAGACTGTGATACAGTCCATCAGTTATTAGAAGCAGATCTGAAATAACAATCAAAAAGCTTACATGAGGACCAAGGCCACTTCGTGTTGATTTCACACATATACCAGATGCATATAATGTAGAATTGAGTAATCCTTTTGGGATCTTGATGTTTATATAAGAGGAAATGACAGATGATGAACTGGCAGTACAGGTTATAGATATCTTGATAACAGCAGCCAAAGATTTAATTCCTACCAGGACTAAGCAACATAAGCCATGGATTACACCATGCACGTTATAATTAATAAAACAACAAAGGGAACTGAAAAAGAAAAGAGAAACCGATAACAGCAGGATGAAGTATAAACCTTTAAAACGAGAAATAAGAAAGAACACAAGAAAGGGCAAAACCCAATATATATATATCTTTATATAAGACTGCTGTACCAGAATAGAGCAATATATATATATATGTAAGACTGCTGCACCAGAATAGTGCAATATCATAAGATCGGAAGAGATTACGAAATCAAAGAAGTGAAGTTTTTGACGAGAAATGTTCAACCTCTATTACATGTTATATGTGGCAAGTTGGGAAATACCTTAACCGAATCTAGACAAATTCTAGGAAGATGGCAGGAATACTGCAGTGGAATGTATGATATGAATGACTGTGAGGATATGAATTATATACCTGATCCAATGATAAATATTTGTCTCGGGTTTGCTTCCTCTAAACACATTCCATTCAAGTTAACGGGCAATGTCTTAAAGTCTTAAAAATAGATGCAATGGGCAGTGTCTACCCGTGGGTAGGGTACATTTTCGGTTCAAATAATTGTGCCAGGGCAATGTCCTTAAAAGCTACTTATTGCGAATTCTAACGTATGGGATCTTTAACGTGTACACCTTACACAAGGAAGCTCAGGTTTTCCGCCCTTATCCGTAAAGACTAAGTATCAACTCTCAATACCCATGAGATCATGGTGACGTGTGAGAACATAATGTATAAGTACTATATTATCTTGCAGCAATTTCCAGTCCTAAACTGAGATTGCACCGGGTGCCTTCTGATGGGCCACGAAACCTCTCAGGCAAAACCACCCCGCCCCACCCCTCCTCCCAGCCCTATAATATATTATTATTATTGTCTGCTTACAAGTTTTATAACTAATTACAATAAGAATCTATCAATTGAAACGAGAAAAAGAGTGGTGTTGAAGTGCTACATAGAAACTGTACTTTTGAATAGATGTGAAGCGTGGACAATGAGCAGACAAGCTGAAAAACTTCTGTTGGTTGTGAAAATGTGGCTTCTGAGGAACATGCATAGACTACTATGGAAAGACTGGAAAACAAATGAACAAGTCCTTCAAGAAATAAATGAAGATCGTAAAATGAATAGAGACATTAGACGTAGACAGTCAAAAAAAATTTGGCATGTTATGAGAAGAAATTAATTGGAGAACTTGGTGACAACTGGCAAAATCGAAGGGAAGAGACCACGGGGAAGACCAAGAAGTATATACGTGGATGGCTTGGCCACGTGGCTTGGTCGAGTCAGATATACGGAGCTGATCCACGACTCTGGTGATGAGTGAGATGGCGAAACATGACCGCCCACGCTTATCGGCATAGCACATAATGGATGGATGGAACTAATTACGTTACATTTTGACAGGTTATTTTGTCGTTAACAGCAGCCCATGACTGCAGGAGGGTGGCAGTGAGTCCAAGAGGCAATGGGGACAAAGCTGTCGACGTAAATTTTCTGATTTCTAAGGAATTAATGTGACAAATATATTTTACATGCAGCAAACATAAATACACAATGAAACATATGTTTTACTGTTTTACATGCAGGAAAAGTAAGTACATAATAACACATATGTTTTACATGAATAAACATTACACACACAATAAATCATATGTTCCACGTGAATCTGATACACATACACAATAAGCATATGTTTTACATGAGTCAAACACACATACACAATAACATATATGCTTTACAAGAATTAAACATACATACACAATAAAACATATGTTTTCATGGATCAAACACGCACACAATAAAACATGTTTTTCATGAACAAAAATTCCATACACAATATAATATATGTTCTACATACAGCAAACACAGATACACAATAAAACATACGTTTTGCATGAAGCAAACACACATTCATAACCAAATATATGTTTTACATGAACACAAATTACATACACAATATAATATATCTTTTACATGCAACAAACACAGATACACAATAAAACATATGTCTTACATGAATCAATCACACTTATACAATAAAACAAATGTTTTATGTGAACAAAAATTAAATGCACAATATAGCGTATGTTTTTCATGCAGCAAACACAAATACAAAATAAAACTTATGTTTTACATTTAACAAACATACATGCACGATTAAACATCCTTTACATTCTGCAAACACACATACGCAATAAATCATATGTTTCATATGAATCAAACACACATACACAATAAAATATATGTTTTACCTGAATCACACACACAGACACACAATATAACATATGTTTTACTTAGATCAAACACGCATATAATAAACAATCTTACTGTATCTCTCTTTTTCACCTCGGCTAAAGGTATGTAATAGGTTAAAGGCAGAAATAACTGACTCGTATGTAAATTTGTTAAAGTCAGAATTTAATGCCTGATGTGTAAATGGGTTAAAGACAAAAATAACTGTCCGGCATGTAAATGGGTTAAAGACAAGAATCACTGTATGGAATGTAAATGGGTTAAAGACAGAAATAACTTTCTAGTATGTAAATTTGTGAAAGACAGAAATAACTGTCTGGTATGTAAATTGGATAAAGACATAAATAACTAGCCGCATTCATATGTGGTAAAGACAGAAGTAATCGTCTGGCATATGCTTGCTTGCTTGTGTTCATTGGCTTGAGCTCCAACGCGAAGTCCTGTATGTCGGATGAAGTATCCTGGTGTCCAACATCAGTGTGATGTCATACAGGACCTGAGGTTTGCGTGAGTATCCGTTGTCTTATGTCTGGCTTATTGGTATGCAGACTGATGGTTCTTCGCCGTACAGGCAGACACTCTCCTACTACGGAGGAATCGGCGATCCTACTGACTTTAGCCAGGACCCCGAAGGGACCTGTTGCCCAGGACGCTCGACGAGGACGTGTCAATAGGTCTTGACCAGTATCTAACCCGGCCCTGGTGCCTTGGAAACACCTCTGTGTCCCGTCTGGCATATAAATGGGGTAAAGACAAACGATAACTGACACGTAAATTTGGTAAACATAGAAATAAACGGCATGTAAATGGGTTACATACGGAAATAACTCTTGCGTAAATAAGGTAAAGACAGAAATAACTGTCACACAAATGTGTTAAAGACAGAAATAACTGGCATATAAATTGGTTAAAGACAGAAATATCTATATGGTATAAAAATTGTATTGTGTACGTGTGTTTGATTCATATAAAACATATTTTTTTTTATTGCGTATGTGTGTTTATTGTGTATGTAAACTCGAAGGCTGAAAGGGGGTATTCGTACTAAAACTTCTTTACTTCTCGAAAAGCATTCAGAATGTCAGCCTGGTACATGGCGCGCCCGCCTTCCACAGTAGCCTTACCTACCAGCTTGTCAGCCAACTCATTTCCTGTACACACGCATGCCCTAGCACGAAAAGGAAGATAATCTTTGCCAGCCGAGACCGTTCCAGAGACAGCAGCCACTCTATTTGAATCCATCCCATCTCTATCTTCTTGGCATGCTCATTGAGTCACTAACGAAACATGCCCTAGTGAATGTCTGTGTCTCGAGCCATGTTATTGCTTTACTTACTGCCATGACTTCCATAGAAAGGATAGTTGTGGTCACAGCAAAAGCACCAGAATCTTCCTTCACAATTCTCCCGCCGGGCTGAGCCGTATAGGCCCATGAATTTCTCACTTGTCGAACGATGGCATATCTGTATAACTGACAGCATCACCGTCTAACGAATTCTCGAAGATTAACGCTTGTCTGTCTACTTGGATGCAAAATGAAAAGGACATACAAATATATGTTGGCACTCGTACCCACTCCTCGCCATGTTCTAAGGCCTCAAGTGAACACAGCTAATGAAGAATGTCTTCGGCTTGACCATCCACGACCTTCCTCTTTTAATCTGCTGTCCTTTACCTTTTTGATTACACTATGCAGTGAATGTTGTGTGTTTGCATTGACTAAGCGGTAGGCACTTGCTCTGCAAATTTGTATTCTGTCTCCAATGGTTAGAAAATCAAGAAGATAGCGCATCGCCCTGCATTCTGTATCTCTTGTACATTAAGAATAATACGCATAGTTTCGTTCTGTATCATGTCCATCCTTTCCATCTGCTTACGGAGGAGAGTCAGGATCGCCATCGCATGCTCAAAAACAGACATGACAAGCCCCTCGCTGCTCAGGGTTTCCTGCCGCCATCATCCGCATCGTAGCCAAACCCAGATTGACCTTTGTTATCCTCTGGTCTATGTGCTCATTATAAGCAAGGTTTCGATCAAAACGTATACCCAGGTAATTCATTGCCTGCGTTCGTTCCAAAGTCTCTAAACTTAGATTTACAGTTGGTGTTGGAGTGTTGACAATAAGGTTATTCAAAGAGAACCATGTCACTGCTGTCTTCGTTGGGTTGACCATTGCCCTAGATTCAACACACCAAGAGCTTTTGCGATTTAGTTTGTAGTTCCACAGTAACCCGTTCTTTATCCTTACCCTGACGATACAATAACACATCGTCGGCATATGACAATGTCCTCGCTGATCCAGTGATCTGCCCTTTGGTAATTCTCACGATGTAGGCGTTGAACAGCACCGGAGATAATGGTGATCCTTGTGGCAGGCCCGGATATATTGTTGTTGGTTCAGAAGTCCAACTGCAACATCTAAAAACTACATTCCGTTGGAACAGGGCCGCAGCGATCCAACTAAGGAGTAAAGGACTTATCTTGAGTTCAAGAAGCAGAAACATTAAACATTCCAACGGTACTCTACTGTACACATCCTCAAGATCAGACGCCGCAGCACATGTTTCAATGTCTGAGTGGAAACCTTCATAGACATCATAGGCAAAAACAGCTGCGTTGGTCCAGGTTTCTCTACTTGGATGTGCTCTCCATAGGTAGGTGGGAAACAACCTTGCCCCTCTAGCTGGCTTGATATTTTCCTGGCGATTAACTTCTCCAGCAGCTGGCCTATTGTATTTTGCATGGTTATTACCCGGTATCTCTGAATTTGTGTGTGGTCTTTGCTGGGTTTCGGCAAAGGAATCAGATAGCTGTGCAACCATTCCTCCTTAATGCTTGCATTCCCTATGCTGTTGTTGTAATATCTGCTAGTAACAACTATGGCAAACTTTCGGCATCTCATGTCTGTCTGGCTGCTCTTCTCTAGATAGCGTTCGAAAAGGGCTTTCACCTTATTCTCGACCGATTTTTGCCAGATAATGTTAGCACTTTGGAAGTCAGGAAGACTCTTATTCTTGACTACCCTGTCCATACTTTCATGTAGTCGCCGAACAATTTTAGTACCTTATCTGCACTTATTCTTTGACATATCTCTGCATTACTAGTGAAACAATGAAATTATTAGGGAACACTTATGGCAGAACCTTGACATATAAAACGAAACACGTAAACGTATACTACAGTCGGGGAGATAGCACTACGAAGTTAATCAATAGCCCCCCCCCCCCTCCCCCCCCCACCCCCCAATCCTCCCTTTTTTTAAAAAAATGAGCCATGTTGGAGTCGACCTTTTCGAGGCTGAAATGCTTAAAATGAAAACTATTTGAGATCTGCCTCTCCAGACAAGTTTGTTTTTTTTACAGCGATCCGACTTTTAACTGTATGAAATGGACACAGAGAGTCTTTACTTGGATCTTAGTACAACAACCCAGCTGATGTCGTTAGACCTGTCAGACGTTACGGGTTGTTGCCGTCAAGTTATGTACTATCACTGGCGAGCAACCTCTCTTGTCAGAGGTGACTATTGTTGATCCCCGACATGCAACCAATTTGTCAGAAATGGGTATATTACTTTCCCGAAAGCTGCCGGGCGAACACCAAATTTGTCGGAATTCCGGACTGAGACCACAATTAATCAGGAATTGACGCGGAAGAAAATCTGTATGGCTGAAATAAAGATTAAGCCCCTGGATAACCAAAGAGTACAGCTGAAATTGGCTCGCTACTAATTAGTTGGTCTTAGTATCCTCCAAGGAGTGGGAAAGGGAAGGTTAGATGTCTAGATTATGTCTGCAAATGGACCACTAGGCAATGCATGTTTTTCCCCTGATAAAATTCCCATCTCCGTTGTGTAATTAACCCCCCAGCATGGTAATTAATGCAATTGCCTCCCTTGAAAAAGTATAACATCAACCATGGGTTGAAAACAACTACTATCACCTTTTGTTGTCTACCATGAATTGTTCAAAATATGATGGTTATCAGGATTATGATGATAATGAAACTGTAGAGGTACAGTATAACAGTCACATATATTTAGTGATGAAAAGCATGTACGTAAAACTAAATTTTCTTGTATCCTGTCTGGGCCTGTGGTCGTGTTACAGGTGAGATTCGCATTGATTCCAATAGGATTCCCCTAAGATCTAGATGGATCACCTATGCTCAAGTAGAATCACATACACTCGAGTATGATCACCTACGCTCCAGTAGGATCAGCCCGTCGGTTTTCTGGACCAGTGTTCAGTCCTGACGCTACCTGGTCGTTCTTCGTTATCGGGATCTACAACCTGGCTTTCAATGTTGGAAGACATAATCAATAGTGTGTATTGTCTAGTTCTATACCAATACATTCCTAGGTAATACATTCAATCTTTCACCCACATACACACGCAACATTGACAAGTCTGGCCGTTTCTCTCTTCCCGCTTTACTGCTTCCACTCACATTTTTCACTTTCTATATCTCTCTCATAATATCGAGTTGGGGGGACTTCTGCGGTCGTCGAACACACCTGTAGTGAATAAATCTCACTCCAACGTTATATCTAATCCCTTGTAACGTCCCATCATGAGGAATGAAATGTTCAAAGTCCATGTCACTAATTCGGACACGTGGATTCTTACAGCGACTCCGTCAAAAGTTGTTTCCACAGATCATATAGTCATGGGAGTTATTACAAGAGTGTCTGATCAGCGGGCTTAAGTGCCGGTGATCAGTCACTGTCCTAGGCCTCAGTGTGTTACGATGAACGTTCGTTCACCACACACTGAAAAGGCTGAGAGCATCATACATACGGAACATAGTGTGGGTAATGCATAACCACTACAACTCTACTCCAAAACAATCATTAGACAATATACATATGCGTGCTGCTCTTAAGAACAAAATAGCATAAACCCCTATCTGGATGAGGTGCCACTATCTTCTTCTTCTTCAGCGTTCCGAGCCATTGAGGTTCTTTGCTGCAAATACAATCTGTCTCCATTCGTCTCTCTGGTGGACCTTCTCTTGCCAGTCGTTGATTCCAAGTGCTTGTAGGTCTGTATGTATATTATCTCTCCACCGCCTTCTTGGTCTACCTCGGGGTCTACGGTCATTTATTTCCTGAGTGTAAGCGAGTTTTGTTTCCCTATTATCTTCCATTCTTTCTATATGCCCCAGCCATTGTAGTCTATTAGCCTTCATGATACCAGTGATTAGCGGGGACTTAAACAAATCATAAATGTCTTTGTTACTTCTTCTTTTCCACTCTCCACTTTGTGTATCCCTAATGGGTCCAAAGATGCGTCTTAAAATTTTGTTCTCAAAGGTTTGTAACAAGGCTTCGTCTCCTTTCGTTGTACTCCAGGTTTCAGAGCCATACAGCACAACTGGTCTGATCAGTGTTTTGTATATTGTGATTTTGGTGTTACGAGATAGCGCCTTTGATTTTAGTAGATGTTGTAGTGCATAGTATATCTTATTTCCAGAGTTGATTCTAGTTTGTATTTCTTCCCTTATGATGTTGGAGCAGTTGAAGATTGTACCCAGGTATTTGTATGTTTCCGTTCTTTTAATGGTCATATTATCTATTTGTATGTGGCCAGAGTTTTTAGCCATTCCGTCTCTTGAAATTACCATATATTCTGTCTTATCTTGGTTGATAACCAGCCCCATCTGTTGGGCTTTTTCCTTTAAGTGAGTCAATATTTCTAATGTCTTTTGTTCACTTTGCCCTATAATATCTATATCATCTGCATAACCAAGCAGCTTGGATGTTCATCCAATATCACATTCCTCCTTTACCTTCCTTACAACTTTCTCTAGAGCCAGATTGAAGAGTAGCGGCGATAGTGCATCACCCTGTTTCAAGCCAGATGTTATTTGGAAGGGGTCTGATTTCCTGCCTTTATATGTTACTATATTATAAGTATCTTCCATGCATAGTTTGGTCATGTTAATTAACTTCCTTGGTATTCCAAATTCCTGCATAACATTCCATAGACTATTCCTATGGACACTATCATAAGCCTTTTTAAAATCCACAAAAATGTTATGGAGATCTCTTTTATATTCCCAATGTTTCTCGGCTATTTGTCGTAAGATAAATATCTGATCTATTGTTGATCTGTTTTGTCTAAAACCCGCCTGGTAGTCACCTAATATGTCTTCTGAATATGGTTTTAGTCTATTTAGTAATACTAAATATTTAAAAAAAAAGGTGCCACTATATGACATTAAAAAACCATATACCAAAATTCTCCATAGAAAGGTATTCCTAATAATAGCATACGAAAGAATTATTAATACAATTATATACAGCAAATGAGACAATAAACAGTTCTCATTGCTGCGACGTACATTTAATCAGACCAAATGAAATTCCGCCAAATGCATATCTACAATATAACACAATAATGCATAAAAAATATGCAAGGAGTAAACTAATAGCATAGTATATTCCTACACGTATAGAGGAATAATAAATCTATAGCAACATGCAGAAAACTAAGAAATCATAATTCTCATGAAAGTAATCACCATTGGATAGTCGAAATGTGGGTCTGCTCGATCTGTGATTACTTATCCATTGCCGTGGTGAAGAATTAAAAGAAATATAGTCATTTCACCATGTTCTGTTCAACAAAATGCACTCAACTGTTAATCCCCGTGGGGTGCTATAACTATGTTGAGCATATATATATATATATATATATATGTGTGTGTGTGTGTGTGTGTGTGTGTGTGTGTGTGTGTGTGTGTGTGTGTGTGCAGTATAACTAGAATATAATAAGAAATATGCATAACAGCATACGTAAAATGTGCATATAATCATATTTACAGAAAATATGCCTAGAATCATCATTTGTATATATGCTTAGCATGATTAATCTTATTTTTTAGTAAGAATCAAATAGTAATACAACTATACATATAAGTGTGAATGCAAAAGCTCTCATTGCAAGAACATACTTCGCACAACGAAATGAGCGTCCGACAAAGTACAGAATCGTTGCTTAGCTGACTGGTAACTCCTACATATTTCCATAAGAAATTCTTAACAGAAGAAAGTCAGACATTGATAAATGACATACATGTTACACCGTTCATACCTAATCCTATAACATGACGCATCTGATTTAAGCATATCTAGTCAAGCGTATTTATACAAAGTACGATCACTGCTCTTATCTCTTTTTCTTTCCCACTCTGCGTTTATTTCCCTAGATTACGCTTTGTGTCTCTTCACACCCATGACGGTTTCCCATGGCCGTTCTGGCGGGTGGTGTCAGCCATGTGTTTTTCCTGACCCAACTGTAGTATCCGTCCTTTCATACCGTTTGCCGTAGCAAGGTTCATTATCCATCCAGCACTTCGTACCTTTCACACCTTTGCTCCGCTGGACAGACATGTTATCAGCTTGAAGGCTCCAGTCAGTCTAACAATATTGTTAACCTGGGAGTCTTATCAAGCAGTAATGTCCACCTGAACTATGTTGGTTAACATATGCCTTCTAAGGCGTCACTTTTGAACTTACTCAAGCATAGAAACAAGACCGTGGTCGTTTTGATCTACGCTGGCGCTATGTTACTTCAGCTTCTTACATGTTGAGAATACCGTTTATTCTTCCGTTCATTCATCCTTTGTGTTTTGTGGAACTAGAGGCAGTCTGGTAGAATCCCGGCATTCTATGACAAGACCTCGCCTGCGATAAGAATTCTGTCAAGTACACTAGCAATGGTTGTTTTCCTACATCTGCCTTGACCATCGATCCGAATTTATTAGTTGTGAGGGTAATACCAATGTCGATTGTCCCAAATGCCAGGCAAGGAAATTATACCAGAAGAGAGCCCCTGTTCTTTTAAAATTAGAATACGAAAGACTTCAACAAACAACACAACACATTAGACCCAAAAAATGTACACTTTTTGGATGTTTTCACGACACAACATGCGCGGGGTGAATAATTTGTGAGTTTTAAAATAAATGTGCGTCTGTTTATAACATACCTAGAACACAGAAATCCCATGTCATATTTTTATATAAAAAGACGTGTTCACAATGATGGTATAACCACATCGCCTCTCACCATTTATATTTATGTTAATAAAGTGTTGTATATAGCAATTGCGAGTCTGTTTTGTTTTAACTGTCTCCTATGCGTGTGTGTGTCGTTATTGATTATAATTCCAGGCCAGCCATTCTCCACTAGCCAGGACCAACCAGTTATTATTGATTACACCTTCCTCCGCTCTCACCCCACCACATCCAACTACTGATTACACCAGCATTTTCGCCCCACCCAGATACTATTGATTACATATCCAACCCCACCCAACTACTATTGATTACATATCCAACCCCACCCAGATACTATTGATTACATATCCAACCCCACCCAACTACTATTGATTACATATCCAACCCCACCCAACTACTATTGATTTCCCCTAACCAACCTAATCCAGCTTATCGATGTTGTGGGTTCATGTTTGTCTTTACACCTATATTTTATGACGTCATATTTACTTCTTTTAAGCTAAGCACCTTGAGAATACGGTTTGAAATGCGTCTAAAATACTACCATTAAGCCTATGGGGTGAGTACAAGCCTTACCAAAGAGAGAAGAATTGCAATCTACGGACTAAGTGTCGTTGCACGGCAGACCAGGCCCATAAGCCTTGTTTGGCAACTTGTTTAGAATCGAAGCTCCGATAGGCGGAGAGTTAGAGCATTGCTTTGCTGATCCGGTAGCTTCTGCAGCTTGTCTTGTTCTAGACGTACTGGTGTTACCACTCCTCTGGAGTAAACTATGAAGAAAGGGATCGTGCTGAATGGGCAACACATGATCTTTTCAATTCAGCCTTGGATTTGATCTATGGTGAGGTATAACCAAAGCCCTGGTCACTGCCGTGGGTTGTAGATAGCATTGCTATTGTTTTCAAGCACAATATAACAAATTTTCGTCTGTCAAGAAGTCAAGGTGCCAGTGAGCCTACATTAGCGTGTTCCAGATATTCGTTGTTAGTAACACTTAGCAGTCCAGTATACTCTCAACATTGGTCTCAGGAAGTACATCTCCCTTGTTCCCAAACTATTTCCAGTTTTATTATAGGTGTTCTGTGATCCAATGTCATACAACAGAACACGTTATATACATACACACACACACACACACACACACACACACACACACACACACACAATATATATATATTGCTTTGAGCGCAATCTGATCCAACAAACTGAGGATAGGCGGCACAGGCTTAAAGCGCAGTCACTTACTGCGGGACTTGCTTTGTCTTACAGATGTGGAAACTGTGACAGAGATTGTCACTCTTGCATTGGGCTATACAGTCACCAGCGGTGCTGCCAGGTACCTCCCAAGCGGCACAACTCTATAGTCCTTCAGGACTGATAGAGGCCTATTACTACTACTTTTATTTGTTTGCATATCCTTTACAGGACATCGCTGTCAACATCAGCATCTTTCAGATGTATGTTGATTTCTTGGCAAGATTACGCTTAGTAGTTTGCTATTGCTTTCTAAGCGGCCGCCTCATTATCCCGCAAGTCACGAGCGCGGGTCGAACCGCTTCCAGTTCTCGCCTCGCTGCGAGACCCTGCGTGGATAAACGGGATTACGGAGAAAGTGGTGTAACCCCTCAGCCAGAGAGACCGGCTACTACTACAACTACTACTACTACTACTACTATATATATATATATATATATATATATATATATATATATATATATATATCAATCATGTGCCATGCCGGAAAGCGTGGGCGGTCATGACTCGCCATTTCACTCGATCACCAGTGTCGTGGATCAGCTCAGTGTTCCTGTCTCGTCCATGCCATGTGGCCAAGCCATCCAGGTATTTTCCTTCGGTCTTCCTCTTGGTCTGTTCCCCTCGATCTTGCCAGTTGTCACTAAGTTCTCCAACCCATTTCTTCTCATAACATGTCCAAAAATTTTGACTGTCTACGTCTAATTTCTCTAATCAGTCTACGATGTTCATTTGTCTCCTGTAGTACTTGGTCATTGGTTTTTCTGTCTGTCCATGGTATTCTTTGCATTTTCCTCAGAAACCACATTTCTGCAGCCATCAGATGCTTTTCAGCTTGACTGCTCATTGTCCAAGTTTCACATCCATACAAAAGAACAGGCTCTATGTATCCCCTCAACACTCTTTTTCTCGTTTCAATTGACATCATTTTATTGGTCAGAATGTTTTTCATCTTGCTAAAGGCTACTTTCGCCATGGCGATTCTTGTTCTAATCTCTTCAAGGCATCTCCCATCAGATGTTATAACTGTTCCAAGATAATTGTACCGATTCACTTGTTGAAGAATATTTCCATTTACTCGTATATTACATTGTGGCACTTCATCCTTCCTACTGACGACCATAGCCTGAGTCTTTTTACAATTTAATTCTAACCCCAGTTGCTCACTGTGTACAACAACCGCATCTACTAATTGTTGCAGGTCCTGCGCATTGTCTGCAATTAATACTGTATCATCTGCATATCTAATGTTATTGATGTTTCTTCAGACAAACTTCAGACAATGAAAATTGGCCCTAATGTAGTCACTCTAATATCATCTTTTCTATCAAACAGAAAGCAAGTAGTATCACATAATAAATGTCTGTCTCATACCACTACCTTCAATATTGGAGTACCGCAAGGCTCTATTCTTGGCCCTCTATTGTTTGCCATATATATTAACGATCTACCTTTACATCTTTCGTCGTCCTCCGATCTATTTGCAGACGACTGTACAGTGTACACAAATGCTGAAAACTGTATTTTATTGGAGTCGTCTTTACAACAAGAATTAAATAATGTAGTTAGGTGGAGCTATTCAAACCGTATGCAAATTAACATCACTAAAACAAAATCAATGTTACTAACAACCAGACAAAGACTTAAAACTCTAAGCTCACACACATCACTTCAACTTCACATCGATAACATGCCAGTAGAAAGTGTAATTGAGCACAAAACATTAGGCATAATCATTGATAGAAACCTAACCTTTACTTCCCACGTTCAAGCGCTTATTAAACAAACAGCGAAAAAAGTCTACCAACTCGCCAAAATTAAAAACTTCCTTGATGAGGACACAAGGAAACTATTCTATACTTCTCATATACAGACACACTTTGACTACTGCTCTACAATCTGGGACGGTTGTTCTAATTCAAACACCAAGCGACTTTACTCACTCCAGAAACGGGCCATGAGTCTAATTTATAACAAACATTTATCTGACAATCCTAGCCTGTATAAACGCCTTCAGTTACTACCAGTCCGCAAACGCCTGCTTTTCAATAAAGCTAAACTAATTCACAAAATCCTGCATCGGAATGCCCCAAATTACCTTTGGCCATTGTTTAAATATAATGCTAGACACAGTAAACGTTTAAATATATTACACATTCCGAAGCCTAGAATTGACTTATACAAAACAAGCTTAACGTACTCTGCAGCTCAGCTGTGGAAAAATCTTCCACAAGAAATCAAAGACATCACCAATCCCTATTCATATAATCGCAGATTACTCGAACATTATCTCAGTACGGATTATCTTCCCCCTTAATAATAGAGATAATAATAATAATAACAAAACCCTAGTATAACAGCCAGTCCCCTTTTGGTAGGCCAGTATATTCCACATGGCTAATAACAAGTGTCAGACCATTATCTAATTTTACTGTGTCGTGTAGTTTTGATGTTCGCATTTTGCCCATGCCTTTATAATGCATATCTTTTTTTATTGTTGCTGTTCTTTGTTAGCCTTGAATGATGTGTGAATGAAATAATGTATGAAAGAGAGTGATAGAAGGGCAGAATGTTAGACGGGCCTGCGTGCCCAATTCTTAACCCTTTGAAAATAAAGTTTGTTCGTTCGTTCGTGCGTTAGTTCGATGTTTCGTCCTCCAATGCTGATTCCATTTATATCCTCTACATTTCTGAAAATATTTTCACTGTACAGGGAAAAAAGATCTGGAGACATCACACAACCCTGCCTAACACCTCTCTTAATTGGCTGATACTGTCCCACTTCATTATCAATCCTTATTGCAGCTTGTTGTTTCCAATATATGTTTTTTATAAGTCTAATATCTTTCCCATCAATTTGTAGATCTGCAAGCATATCCACCATGCTGACATGTCTAACGCTATCAAAAGCCTTTGTATAGTCAATAAAGCAAAGATGTATATCCTTGTTTACTTCTATAGCACGTTCAATAACTGTTCGCAGCATATACACAGCATTTACTGTTCCCTTTCCTTCTACAAACCCGCATTGTTCTTCCCCTATTTCAGGCTGTATCTTCTTCCTCATTCTTTGCATGATAATTCTTAGCAAAATCTTTGTGATGTGACTCATTATACTAATTGTTCTTTGTTGATCACATTCCAAGGTTCCTGATTTCTTTGGGATTGCAATAAATATAGAGTTACATAATTCAGGAGGTATATCTACAGTATCATATAATGTGTTCAGCAGTCTGGTGACTTGATCTATTCCAAATTCTTCTAAAGCTTTAATCATTTCTGTTGTGATGTTATCTGCACCGGGGGCCTTGCCAGCTTTCATATGCTTAAGAACATTTCGAACCTCCATCTCCAAAATTGGCGGTCCTTCATTATTAAATCTAATATCATACTGTTCGTCTCTGTCATCATCATAAAGGTGTTTCACATAATCTGTCCATACCTGTAGAATCTGGTCTTTTTCTATTATGATTTTGCCATCTTCAGTTTTTAGACACCCTGTTGATGTACTTGTTCTTTTATTAGTAAGTTCCTGAATTCTTTTGTGCACTAATTTGGTATTTTGACTGTTGTGTTGGCTTTCAATTTCTAAGCACTTTTCCTCAAGCCATGCTTCTTTTGCCTCCTTACATAATGTTCTGACTTGTCTGTGAATTTCTTCATATTTGACAGAATTATTTTTGGTGAGTCTTCTTGTTTCCATGAGGTGTAAAATTTCTTCAGTCATCCATTTCTTACGACCCACCTTCTTTAATTTTGGAATAGCTGTTTCTGCAGCCACATTGATTGAATTCTTCAACGTTTCCCATTGATCATCCACATCCTGGAATAGGATCTCTAGATCAGACAATATTTCGAATCTGTTCTGTACTTCTATGTTGAATTTGTTTTGTATTTCCTTGTCATTACTCAATGTACACAAATCATATTTAGTGTTTCCTGTTATATACTTGACTTTCTTCAACTTTATCCTCAATGTTCCTGTGAGTAATCTGTGGTCACTATAACAATCAGCACTGGGAACTGTTTTTGCTATTGTTAATGCGTTTCTAAATCTCCTGCTAATCAGAATGTAGTCAATCTGATTTCTAATCCTGCTATCAGGACTCCTCCATGTCCATAATCTTCTAGGGTGTTGTTTGAACCACGTGTTTCCTACAATCATTTCCTGTTCTTTTGCCCACTCTACGAGTCTGTATCCTCTTATATTTCTCTCTCCTAAACCATAGTTTCCTACTGTGTATCTATCTCCTTGATTTCCTACTTTTGCATTGAAGTCCCCTATTATGATGGTTATTTCTGAATTTTTACATTTCTTTAAGGCAGACTCTATGTCATTATAAAATTCTTCTACACTATCTTCACTGGATTCTCCTGTTGGGGCATATACTTGAATAATATTTATGCTAAAAGGTCTGCCACTTAATTTAACTAGTAGAACTCTGTCCGACACGGCCCAATATCCTTGAATAGATTTTGATGTTTTCCTGTCCAGAATAATTGCCACTCCCCTATGACGAACTTCACCTCCAGAATAAATAATCTTGAAATCTTCTTCTATCTTGATGCCTGCTCCTGTCCATCTCGTTTCGCACATACCTAAGATATTAATTTTTTTCCCTTTCAATTTCTTGTTTTATGTTCTCTAATGTTCCGTCGTTGTTTAACGTCCTAACGTTCCAAGTTGCTAATTTTAACGTCTCTGTCCTTGTCTTGCGATGATCGGTCTTTAAGCGAATCATGATATACTAGGCACTTTTAAAGAGGTAGTTTGCCGTTGCTTTCCTCTATGGCAGTGACCTTACTGGTCGGAGACCGCAACCATTGACTCAATACGAGTTCTTCTGCCTGCCGTCGTGTACCTCAAGGCCATGACCCACAAATATCTGTCGGCTGCCCTCAAAATTACATCCACCACCTGCCTTCCGTGGCTTCTTTTGAAAACTTCCAATAAAAGGAACACAATATAACATCACATAATCCACAGGGAAACACTATTCACAGGGAATCCAAAGGAAATCACACGAAATCCAATGAAAAACACTAAATAGCGTCCCTCCAAATAGTAACGCTTCATCCTGTCGCCATTTTACCGGAAGTATATCTATATAGTATATATATATATATATATATATATATATATATATATATATATATATATATATATATATATATCGCATATCCTATACAGGACATTGCAGTCAACGCCAGCAATTTTCAGCTGCTATTGATGTCTTGACAAGTTTTAAGTTCAGTAGTTTGCCGTTGCTTTCTGAACGACCGGCTCACATACCCCCCGTAATTAACCAGCGCTGCGCGATTCGCTGCCAAAACTCACGCAGCTGTGTTTTAAGAGACTATATGGGATTACGAATTCCTTCGCTGATACCTTCGCCAGGGATACCGGCTATATATATATATATATATATATATATATATATATATATATATAATTATATATATATATATATATATATATATATATATATATATATATATATATATATATAAATATATATATATATATATATATATATATATATATATATATATATATATATATATATATATATATATATATATATATATATATATGTGATTGATACAGGCATTGATAATGGGCATTGATAATGCACATTGGGAGCAAGTCGCCGCTGAACGTGTTGCATGGAGGGCAAATATCAGAAATGGAATAAAGTCAAAGGAGAAAATTATTGCAGAAAAGTCACACACCAAGCGTTTGAGACGTAAGATGGTGCATGATGGTGGAAATGACCACGTGTTCAGATGCACCCACTGTGAACGGACATTTACAGCGCAAATTGGCCTTATCAGTCACACTCGCTACCGCCATAGTTAAAAGTTATTATGCCTTTTTAAAGCACAAACTATCGTCTGTCAAGACGGCAAGGTGCCAATGGATATATATATATATATATATATATATATATATATATATATTATATATATATATATATATATATATATATATATATATATATATATATATATAATATATATATACACACACATTTCAGAAACTCTGAAATTTTTTATAACGATTTACTGGGTTAAATGTTTCGCGCGTGTGTGTGTGTGTGTGCGCGTTTGCGTGTGCGTGTGTGTGTGTGTGTGCGCGTTTGCGTGTGTGCGTGTGCGTGCGTGCGTGCGTGTGTGTGTGTGCGTGTGTGTGTGTGTGTGTGTGTGTGTGTGTGTCATTTCCACTCATTCTGTTTTCGCTTAACATATTCTGGTCTTAATCCTGTCAAGTATCTTTCACCTGATGTTGTTATTACCCCTAACATTATTGTCTAATTATATATTGTAGTATTCTGACGCAGTCAGGATCTTTCTTAAGGAAACAAAACTATACAACACCGAAATCCGCACAAGCGAAGAGACACTAACATTAGATATGCGGATAATACATTATTGGTTGGAGACAACGAACAGGATCTGCAATATGTAGTGGATACGGTTGTTGTAAACAGTGAACAACTATGGTTATAATTAAATTATAAGAAGAGACAGATTATGGTCATCACTAGGAAGAAAGAAATACCACATACGGGTACATTCAAATATTCTTAAGCTAGTGAATTGGTGCAAGTATCTCGGAACTGTCATAACATCTGATGGGTGATGCCTTGAAGGGATTAAAACAACAATACCTGTATTGTTTCATACAAGAGGCAACATTGCAGCCGTAGATAAATTTCAAGCAAATGGAAGAAGAAAAAGAAGAAGACAAATAGCTATGTCAAATGTAGCCTTTTGCAAAATGGAAAACATACTGAAAAATAAAACGATGTCAACTGAATGAGACAGAGTGTTAAGGTGCTGCATACATCTTGTACTTTTGTATGGATGCAAAACGTTGACAATAAGCAAACAAGCTGAACAACAATGGCATTAAAGATGAGGTTTCTGAGGAAAAAGCAAAGAACACCATGTATAGTTATAAGAAGAAATAGACTAAAGAATTTGGTGACAACTGGTAAGATTGAGGGGAAAGGAACAAGAGGAAGATAAATATCTAGATGGCTTGGCCACATTGCATGGTCGTGACAAGAACACAGAGCTGACCCACGAATCTGGTGATCAGATGAGATGGCGAATGCCGACCGCCCACGCTTGCCGGCTTTGCTCATGGTGATGACATTACTGTCTTACTGTCATTTACTGCCTGTTAACCTTGTTGTGTATGGGAGGGGGAGGGGGGAGGGTCTTCAGCCTGAGAAATAAGGCCGCCTGGCTATTGCAGTCGCCACGAACTGTTTAGGTTTGGGTGATGATATACATTATTGAAGTTAGCATAAATAGTACACACACACACACAAAACACACACACACACACAAACACACACACACGCACGCACGCACGCATGCACGCTCACGCACACACACACACACACACACACACACACACACACATTGTGACATACACGCATGGTAAGAACGTGAAACAACAATGGAGGTTGAAACATTCAAGTGGCCACACTTCACAAACATCTGCAAGAAAGCAAACTTGTGACACTGTTCTTAGATCCGGTTAGTTACATCTGCTCCACATTTGATGGATGTAGACACTATAAAAGTGTTTGTGAATGTCAGAAAGTAGTTCACAGGAAACAGTCACAGTTGTCTTATCGTACTAAAGAGCTAACGAGGTATGACTTTGTTCTGAAAATATTTGTTCACTGTTTAGAGAAAAATGTTTCATATAATAGTAGTGTTTGTATTGTTTCGGTTTCGGCATTTAGTAAATCAGAAATGTGATTTCTGGAAACATAATGTAAAGAATGCCATGAGCGAACTGGGGAAACAAACGAATAAGACAGTTTTTTTCACCGCACGAACATCGTAAATTGATCAGGTAAATTAGACGTAGACAGACAAGAATCTTTGGGCACATTGTGAGGATAAAGAAACAGTGACAACTGACAAAACTAGTGGCTTAAGGTCAAGGGGAAGGCAAAGATAACTACCTTTAAGGCTTGGCGACATGACATAATCAGGACAAAAACACAGAGCTGCTCCAGAGCTGTGATGACCGTGTGGGATGGAAAACCGTGACGGCTTACATTTATCTACACAGCACAAGGGAATGGTGTGTAACTTACAGCCATATACAACTTGTATATGTGTATACTACAACTGAACATCTCTGGATAATTATCATCTTTTTGACAGACTGGCATCTTACCGTCTTGATAGACAAAATGGAGTTATACCTCTCCATAGCATAAAGCCTGGGCTGAATATAGATATCATGTGTTACCCATGCAGCATGCTCTCTCTTTCGGCCTGCCTAGTTCACTCCAGAGGAAAGGTAACAGCAATACATCTGGAACAAGACAAGCTGCAGCAGCTGCCGGATCAGCAAAGCAAAGCTCTAACTGTCCGCTTGTCGGAGATTCGATCCTAGACTAGTTGCCAAGGCAACAGCTGTACTTACAAAGTTATATTTGCTACCGCCGCCATGTCACACCCAAGGACAGCAAAGCAATGCTCTAACTGACCGCCTGTCTGAGCTTCGATCGTAGACCAAACAAAAAAAAATATCGCTTAAAAGTCATTACACTTCATTACACCGGGTTTTATCCCATATGGCTCGGTCTCTTTCCGCAGCGCGGAAAGCGTCGCACCAAGTACGAGCTCTGTAGCTCCAGCGACGACCCACAGGAGTCTCCGAAAAAGTTAACTCGTGAACCGAAGGACGCAGCCCGGAATCTAACCCACCACCTTCGGAGGCCGAGTCAAACGGCTTGACCATTTCGCCACAGAGACTCCAGATCCTAGACTAATTGCCTTCCCAATGACTCCAAGAGCTCTGCCGAAGGAAGCACAGCTACATGTCGGACAGGCCTTCGGATAGGAACCAACCAAGAGAGACACAACCTTCTGCTCTGCGGGTAAACTGAGGATAAGCAGTCAAAGACCGAATCACGCGCACGATGCCACAAATTCTTGGTCCGGACACATACTCTAAGGCTCTCCGCTGAGGGATATGACTGAACGCCTCTAAGTCAACACCCCCCGGATGTGAGAGCAGGGACGATACTTACCCACTGCAAAATGGAGGTGAGACGCTAAGCCTGCTACATGCTTGGTCCAGGCACTTGTTGAAGGCTCTCATCCGAGGGATAAGAGGGATCCCCAGATGAGAGAGACTAACCATTACTCGCTCTGCTACTGCATATGTAGCCTACCTCGTGAGCGTTACTAAAGGTGGAAAATCGTCCCAATCGCACGTAGTGGTTACGATGCAAGTCTGTACTAGAACTCACTGAGTGAGCGTAGACAGAGGTGGAAAAACGTCTGATTAACACGAAATGGAACGCTTGGTTAGCGAATCCATTACGTGGAAGTCCGAAGCGAAAGCTTGCTGGGCAGATATCGTCTGCAGACTGGCCGTTCTGGTATGTGCGGGGAGCGGCCAGGGTCGAACGACATACCCAATACATGAAAGTGAGGAATTTACGCAGCCATGAGCAGGAAGTGGCTATTCCTTGGGTGAGCCCAGTCTCAGAGCATTATGTGCCGGCTCCGCAATTAGGAGCCTCCTTGGATGGCGGAAAATGCCCATGGACTGTCCTTGCCTTCCACTGAGGACTGACGGTAAAGTCCATGGCCCTTCTAACTTGACCAGCAGAGATGTGGAGGACACCACAATAGAATGTCCCTCGAAACCTCCAGGAAGGCCAACCTGATTAAAAAATGTCCGCAGAAGTCGGATGTGAAGGCCTAAGGGTGCAAATAAATTGGCACAACGTAAAACGGCCCTCGCGCCCGGAACAGGTCTGACTATCTTGTCTTCCGGCGCAAACAGCTCTGACGATCTAGTTTTCCGGGCACAGTGTCCGTACACGTCCGAACCAAAGGCTCGCTAAGTGGAAGTTGTCTGCAGACTGACCGTTCCTGGTGTGTGCAGGACGGCCTGTGGCGCACGAAAAGCCCAGTACACGGAAGTGAGGAATTAAAGCAGCCATGTGCAGGACGTGGCGATTCCTGGGATGAGCCCAGCACCAGAGCGCTATGTGTCGGCTTTGCAATTATGGAAGCCTCCCCGGATGGCAGAAAATGCCATGGACTGCTCCTGCCTTCCCTTGAGGCTGACCATGAAGTCTTCAACCGTTCTAACTTGACCAACAGGAATGTGGAAGGCAACACAACAGGGAGAATCCCCCAGGAATGCTAACCTGAATAAAAAACGCACGTTAAATTCGGAAGTGTTGGTCTAAGGGTCTCGGCCCAAGAGTGCCTAACTTAGACACACCATAATTACGTCTGACAAAAAGAAGAAGACCAATTGCTAACCATGGCATAGTGTATAATATGCCCGTACGTGACGTTTAGTCTTTAGGTTGCATTTCCTCGCATAATTTTGCCTTATTGAGGGATGATTTTATGTGTTCTCCCATAAATTCCGTCCTGTCTTTACATTGCATTTATACATACTTTTATAAGCGACATATTGATACGTTTTCAGCCGACATCTAGCATTGTCTTTCTTTTGAACCCTTCCGATCTACATCTCCTCCACGATTATAATTAAAAACAGAGTTGTATTTCTTTATATGACCAGAATATCTTAATTGTCTTATCTTGATCTTATTCAGTGTTTCAAAACAATGTATTTCCTTAGTGGATTTAAACACAAACCCCATAAACAATATAGGTGCATACCGCAGAGTTATAAATCATATGAAGTGGAGAAATAAATTAAATATGATGTACTCTATATTTCAGTCAAAGTATGGTTTATGTCATATATATAATATGAAGTGAAGAAATACATGACATATTTTGCTTGGCTATCAAATCCATTTTGTGGAAAGTCTGAATCGAAAGCTCATTGTACGGATGCCATCTGCAGACTTCTTTCTTCTGGTTTCCGGAGGTGGTGGACGGAAAACCCAATATACTTACGCGAGGCTAAGCAGCGATGTGCAGGACGTGACGATTTCTTGGATGAGCCCAGTGCGAGATCGCTATGTGTTGGCTCTGCAATTATGGAAGCCTCCTTGGATGTCGGGGAATGCCCATGGTTTTCCCCTGCCTTCTTTTCATGGCTAACCTGGATGTCTTCAGCTGTTCTAAATGGGCCAGTTGGGATGGAGATAAAATCATGAGAGTGTGAGTTCGATCGTCCTACGAAACACCTGGGAAGGTTAACCCGGTCAACAAATGCCTGAAGAAGTCGGATTTGACAGCAAACGGTGCAAATATTCTAGCTCTGTTGTAAACAGGCACAACGCATTTACGTCCAAATAAACAACAACACCAACAACAACAACATTCCGAATGAACGTATGAAAAGAAGAATGAAATATGATAACCTGATGCCCGTCATATTTCAGCCAAGGTTTCATTTATTTCTTCACATCATATGTTATATAACTCTACAGTATGCACCTGACGCGCTACAGCGAAGTATGCCAGGCAAGAAATCGTGCACTATTTTGTTTATGGCGTCTGAGTTCAAAATCAGTCAGTGATGATCCCTTCAATTTTGGTTTGTATATTGTTTGTGTGCGCCATCTTATTCTACTTACTCGTCTACTTCGGGAGTCTCTGTGGTGAAGTGGTCAAGCCGTTTGACTCGGAGTCCGAAGGTTGTGGGTTCGGTTCCGGGCCGCGTCCTTCCGTTCACGGGTGACATTTTTCGGAGACTCATGTGGGTCGTCGCTAGAGCTACGGAGTTCGTGCTTTCTGCGACGCCTTCCGCGCTGCGGAAAGAGACCGAGCCATATGGGATAAAACCCGGTGCAATGAAGTCGACCCTGTCGACTTTTAAGCTACTGTTTAAGTCTACTTCGTATTTTAGTTGTTTAGAAATGAGAATTTATTTCATGATGTTAAATGTTACTTTGACTACTCCTATAATTTGTTTATGTGTAAATTAGAGCCAAGCATTTGCTACTCTATAACACATTGAAGCACGTGTCAATTTATCATAGAATGGAACATGCTTTGAACGTCGGGTCTTAATCAGATATGAGTGAGCTACCGTATGCGGGAAGACGGTTCTAGCTGCTTTCTGTGAGCGCTGAATGTTGAAATTGACTCTTTCAAACGGATAGCAATAAGAGCGACATGGCATATGATGATGATGGATATAACGGGTCAGTACTGGCCTTGTCGGCCTGATAACATGACACATGTGGAATGACCCAAGTTGGTGCACTCTGCTGAGATTCTCCTTGATCTGTAGGAGACTGTGCACTTATCGTGGTATCGATGTCCTGTGTTTTCCTTTACAAATCAAACCAACAGAAGTTATGTGTAGATCCGAGTGGGAGATATGTCACAAATGTTGGAATTTATTTATTTATTAGAGGTTAACGTGGCCGAATAGATACGTGGGCTCGCTCTTAAATTCCCAGTGATCTTGACGGTGGGGTTGTGGGGCGGTTCCCTACACCGGTGATTTGGACTTCAGCCTTGACTTTTTGTTTAGAAAGCAATGGCAAACTACTGAAAGTAACATAAAGTGGTAAATCAATTTGGCTTTATAGTTGAACGCAGCGTCCTGCTCAGGGCATGCAATATTAACTTACTTAATTATGTATTTTGTTTTCAGATGCAAGTTGCGATTCTTGGTTTGCTGTGTTTGGTGCTTAAAGCAGCCGGTAGGTAAAGTCAGTGTGTCAGTGCATGTATACGTTCGTTGATTACGAAATATCACTTAATTATAGGTAACTGATAGTTTCCTAGTAATATTTCCTAGTGACGCTCGACGCTTAGAGAAAAGGCGAGACGCACATATAATCAGATTGTTGCTGGTACTATTGGTGTTGGAACTCTTCGCTGGCTTCTGAGGATAGGGACAGAGCGCTTATGGGGATGCCCTGAATGCTGTGACGTCAGTTCTTAAATCAATCAATCAATCATTTCCTAGTGATATTTCTTACCTTTTTTTAGTTGCATATCTTTTACAGGATGTTGCAGTCAACACCAATATTTTACTGCCGTTGTTGTTGTATTGACAAGTTTTACTTTCAGTAGTTTGCCATTGCTTTCTGAACGACCGGCTCCCATACCAATACGTTAAAACCAGCGCGACACTGTCTGCTGCCAAATTGGTCACCGCTGTGTTTCGAGCGCGGATAAGCGACATTACGAATCGCGTCCGCAACGCCATCGCCACAGAGACAGGCATCTTACCTACTTTCTTACCTACTTACCTGCTATTCCCTAGTGGTATGTTTTTTTAAATTTTAGCTACGCTTAGTTACCTGCTATTTCTTAGTGAAATTTCCTATTACACTGACATACTTGCCTAATATTACATAGTGATATTTCTAGGCACACTAAAAGACTGACCTGATATTTCCTAGTGATATTTCTAGGTACACTCACCTACCGGTCTGATATTTCCTAGTGGTATTTCCTATTACACTTACCAACTTACCTGATATTTCCCATAATTCTAGAACACTTACTTACTTATGTATAGCGAATATTTAATTTATTTCAGTGTAGGATGAGAACGCCAGAATTATTGTATACACATAAGCCCAAAACGGATTTAAACGCATGACCAAAGAGATGTAAGGTAAGCGTCTATTGTTTCGCATCTCCCTGTAGGTGTTAAACTGGTAAATAATTGTCGCGCTGTTTGTGTGTTACAATCTGCAGCTGGCACAAATGTCTGCAAGTTTGACGGTGTCTTCTTTGGTGGCAGCTGTTACAGTTTTGTGAACGAGACAGCCACTTGGTTTGAAGCCTTGGTATGAAACTATTTGGTTTTTGTGGATATCGATGTACATTTGCTTGTTTGTTGTTATTGCTGGTTTTGTTTTAATGGCTCGTGTGCTTGGAGGTAATGCCATTTCTATCGGACTGTCTGCTTATCTGCCTGCTTGACTGTCTATCTGTCTATATGTCTCTCTCTCTCTCTCTCTCTCTCTCTCTCTCTCTCTCTCTCTCTCTCTCTCTCTCTCTCTCTCTCTCTCCCCATAGAACCTCTACATTTGTATGAATGCGATACGTGAACATTGAGCAGACAAGATGAAAACTATCTAATGGCAGTAGAAATATGTTTTCTGAAGTACACGCAAAGAATACCATGCACAGACAAAAATACCAATGTGCAAGTCCTACAAGGGAAACATGAACACCGTAAACTGATTAGAGAAATTAGAGATTTGGCAAGACTGAGATGACCATGCCACGTGCCTTCTTCTTCTTCTTCAGCGAACCAAGCCATTGAGGTTCTTTGCTGCAGATACGATCCGTCTCCATTCGTCTCTCTGGTTGACCTTCTCTTGCCAGTCGTTGATTCCAAGTGCTTGTAGATCTGTATATATATTATCTCTCCACCGTCTTCTTGGTCTACCTCGAGGTCTACGGTCATTTATTTATATCCTTGTATCCCTTACAGAGCACCAGCATTTCACTCTTATGGAAAGTAGTCTGTATTTATCCCGGCCAATTACAAACGTTCATGACATGAAGTCAATATTTGTCACTCATACTTCCAAGCTTTAATGACAGAATGTCAGTGTTTGATGCTGATAACTACAAAGTGATCCTTACAGGAAGTCAATATTTGCTGCTGATAATTCCCAGTGATCATGATAGGAAGTCAGTATTTGCTGCTGATAACTGCAAGTGTTCATGACAGAAAGTCAGTATTCGCTGCTGATAATTCCCAATGATCATGACGGGAAGTCAGTATTTGATGCTGTTAATTCCCAGTGTTCATGACAGGATGTCAATATTTGATCCTGATAATTCCCAGTGTTCATAACAGAATGTCAGTATTTGCAGCTGATAACTTGAGTGTTCATAAGATAAGGTCAGTATTTGTAACTGATAATTCCTAACTCTAACGACTCAGGGTCGCTAATTGCTGCTGAAAATTACAAGTGCTAAGAGGTCGCCGGTCTCTCTAGTATAGAGGTTACACGACTTTCTCCATAATCTCGTATACTCTCGTAAGTAACGTGACGTTGCGCGAGAATTGGTAGCGGTTCTCTCCGCTTCGATAACCTATGGGGTATTTGAGCCGGTCGCTCAGAAAGCAATGGCAAACTACTGAGCGTAATCTTGCCAAAAAATCATCAATCAGCTGAAAGATGCTGATGTTGACAGCGATGTCCTGTAAAGTATATGCGAAAAAAAAAAAACCAAGAGGTCAGTATCTACTATCGATAATGACTTGATCATTTGATAATAATGAATTTGAATCACGCCATTGTCCTGTTCTGCAAGGTGTATGGTTGTGTAGTTGTAATGCCCTGTAAGATGATGTTTTCACTCGGAGGTCTGAAGCATTGATGTTCAGTTCGCTTGAGTCCCGAAATGGAGTGTTCATAACAGAATGTCAGTATTTGCAGCTGATAACTTGAGTGTTCATAAGATAAGGTCAGTATTTGTAACTGATAATTCCTAACTCTAACAACTCAAGGTCGCTAATTGCTGCTGAAAATTACAAGCGCTAAGAGGTCGCCGGTCTCTCTAGTATAGAGGTTACACGACTTTCTCCATAATCTCGTATACTCTCGTAAGTAACGTGACGTTGCGCGAAAATTGGTAGCGGTTCTCTCCGCTTCGATAACCTATGGGGTATTTGAGCCGGTCGCTCAGAAAGCAATGGCAAACTACTGAGCGTAATCTTGCCAAAAAATCATCAATCAGCTGAAAGATGCTGATGTTGACAGCGATGTCCTGTAAAGTATATGCGAAAAAAAAACAAAACTAAGAGGTCAGTATCTACTATCGATAATGACTTGATCATTTGATAATAATGAATTTGAATCACGCCATTGCCCTGTTCTGCAAGGTGTATGGTTGTGTAGTTGTAATGCCCTGTAAGATGATGTTTTCACTCGGAGGTCTGAAGTATTGATGTTCAGTTCGCTTGAGTCCCGAAATGGACATTTCGTCTGTAGAAATACAATCGGTGTAGAGACTTTTCTCTCGACCCGGTATTAGTGGAACATCCCCACAGGAACTGTGGTCGAGGCTTTCAATTCTGTTCTCTAAAACCAGGAAAATAGTGGGGTCTGCAAGATCGGTATTGAAACCTCACATCTGAGGAGAGGGATGCAAGGATATAACTAAGCCATAGTTCATCACTGCAAGTTTGAGCTAGCTGGATAATACATGCATTCGTGTTGTTTCCTCACCGGGATTTAGGTTTTCCCTTGTCTACAGTCTCTAACCATCAAAGTTATGCGTGGGTGTGTATGTGATCACTGTCAGGGATCTATTCGTATATCAGATGGAGTTAAACGTTGCAAGTGGATGAGCATATTTATTTATTTATGTTTATTTATTTGTTTATTTATTTATTTATACGAACCGGCGCTGTGGTGAAGGATTTACGGGGGAAATTCATAATCTTACATCCATCCATCCATCATGTTCCATGCCGGTAAGCGTGGGCGGTCATGTTCTGCCATCTCACTCGATCACCAGAGTCGTGGATCAGCTCCGTGTTTCTGTCTCGACCATGCCACAAGGCCAAGCCATCCAGGTACTTGCTTCTAGGTCTTCCCCTTGGTCTGTTCCCCTCGATCTTACCAGTTGTCACCAAGTTCTCCAATCCATTTCTTCTCATAACATGCCCAAAAAATTTTGACTGTCTACGTCTAATTTCTCTAATCAATTTACGATCTTCATTTGTTTCTTGAAGGACTTGTTCATTGGTCTTTCTGGCTGTCCATGGTATTCTTTGCATTTTCCTCAGAAACCACATCTCTACAGCCATCAGATGTTTTTCAGCCTGACTGCTCATTGTCCACGCTTCACATCCATATAAAAGTACAGGTTCAATGTAGCATCTCAACACTCTTTTTCTCGTTTCAATTGACATCTTTTTATTGGTCAATATGTTTTTCATCTTGCTAAAGGCTACTTTTGCCATGGCGATTCTTGTTCTAATCTCTTCAAGGCATCTCCCATCAGATGTTATTACTGTTCCGAGATAATTGTACCTGTTCACTTGTTGAAGAATATTCCCATTTACTTGTATATTACATTGTGGTATTTCGTCCTTCCTAGTGACGACCATAATCTGTGTCTTTTTACAATTTAATTCTAACCCTAGTTGTTCACTGTGTGTAACAATCGCATCTACTAATTTTGCAGGTCCTGTTCATTGTCTGCAATCAAGACTGTATCATCTGCATATCTAATGTTATTGATGCATCGTCCCCCAATGTTGATTCCTTCCATATCTTCAATATTTCTGAAAATACTTTCACTGTACAGGGAAAACAGATCTGGAGACATTACACATCCCTGTCTCACACCCCTTTTAATAGGCTGATATTGGCTTACTTCATTATCAACTCTTATGGCAGCTTGTTGTTTCCAATATATGTTTTTTACAAGTCTAAGATCTTTTCCATCAATTTGTAGATCTTCAAGCATCCTTATCATGTTGACATGTCTCACTTTATCAAAAGCCTTTGTGTAGTCAATAAAGCAAAGGTGTAGATCTTTGTTTACTTCTATAGAACGTTCGATTATGTTTCTCAGTATCTACACAGCATTTACTGTACCCTTGCCTTCCATAAACCCACATTGTTCTTCTCCTATTTCAGGTTGTATTTTCCTCCTAACTCTTTGCATGATAATTCTTAGCAGAATCTTCGTGATGTGACTCATTATACTAATTGTTCGATGTTGATCACATTCCAAGGCTCCTGATTACTTTGGGATTGCAATAAATACAGAATTACATAACTCCTGAGGTATATTTCCAGTATCATATATTGTATTAAGCAGACTGGTAACTTGATCTATTCCATATTCTTCTAAAGCATTAATCATTTCTGTTGTGACGCTGTCTGAACCGGGGGTCTTGCCAGATTTCATATGGTTAAGAGCATTCTGAACCTCCATCTTCAAAATTGCTGGTCCTTCATTATTATTTTGAACATCATACTGTTCGTCTCTGTTATCGTCATACAGGTTTTTTCACGTAATCTGATCATTCATGTAATATCTGATCTTTTTCTATTATGACTCTTCCATCTTTTGTCTTTAGGCAGCCTGCTGATGTACGTGTTCTTTGATTAGTAAGCTCCTGAATTCTTGTTTGCATTAGTTTCGCATTGTTACTGTTGTGTTGTTTTCCAATTTCTCTGCAATTTTTCTCAAGCCATGTTTCTTTTGCCTCCTTACATAAGGTTCTCACTTTTCTGTGAATTTCTTCATATTTGGCAGGATTATTTTTGTTCTGTCTTCTTGTTTCCTTTAGTTGTAAAATTTCTTCAGTCATCCATGTCTTACGGCCCACTTTCTTTACTTTTGGAATAGTTTTTTCTGCTGCGCAACTGATTGAATTCTTCATCGTTTCCAATTGATCATCTACATCTTGAAATAGGATCTCTAGATCAGACAATATATCAAATTTGTTCTTTACTTCTATGTTAAAATTATCTTGTATTTCTTTGTCAGTTTTCAATTTGCGCAAGTCATATTTAGGGTTTCCTGCTGTATACTTGACTTTCTTTACCTTTACCCTCAATGTGCCTGTAATTAATCTGTGATCACTGTAACAGTCTGCATTTGGAACCTGTTTTTACGACTGTTAACGCATTTCGAAACCTTTTGCTAATCAGGATGTAATCTATCTGGTTTTTAATCCTGCTGTCTGGACTCCTCCATGTCCATAATCTTCTAGGATGCTCTTTAAACCAGGTGTTTCCTACAACCATTTCTTGTTCTTTTGCCCATTCTACAAGTCTGTATCCTCTTTCATTTCTCTCTCCCAAACCATGGTTGCCTACACTGCATCCATCGCCTTGCTGTCCTATTTTTGCGTTGAAATCACCCATTATGATATTTATTTCTGATTTTTTGTGCAGTTCTTCAAAGCAGACTCCACGTCATTATAAAATTCCTCTATGCTTTCTTCACTGCTTTCACTTGTTGGGGCATATACTTGAATGACATTTATTTTAAAAGGTCTTCCGTTTAATTTTACTAATAGGACTCTGTCTGACACAGCATGATATCCTTTGACAGAATTTGATGTTTGCTTATCTAATATAATCTTACATACCGCCTTAGAAACACAGCTGCGGGAGATTTGGCAGCAGACCGCCTTGCGTTGGTTTTCATTCAATGGTACAGGTGCCGGTCGTTTAGAAAGCAAGGATCGTAAACTTGCCCAGAAATCACAAACAACGTTTTGTAAACGACAGGTAGTCATTAAGAAACAGAAATGTTACAGATAACGTTTTTCACATACAATAATGTGTGTGTCAGTGTGTGTGTGTGTGTGTGTGTGTGTGTGTGTGTGTGTGTGTGTGTGTGTGTGTGTGTGTGTGTGTGTGTGTGTGTGTGTGTTTGTATGTGTGTAATTGCTCTGTACATTTCACAATGTATCACACCCTGGCTGATTTGGAAGCAGAAAACCTTACGCTGCTTTTAATACAATGTGTCCTGGTCTTCAGAAAGCAATGGCAAACTATTAAGCCTAAAAATGCTGAAGTTGACTGTAACGTCATATAAAGAATATGTAAGTAATATTTTTATTAAAATTGCGCATGCGCAAACTACTCAATCTTCACGTCCCCTTCATGGGGTATTGCTTAAGAGCCAGGTTGTGTCCTGAAACAAGATGTTCCGTTATCTATACTCTTTCATGTTCGTTATAATAAATCTCTGATACTTAATTACTTTAATTCGTACATATCCCATATCCAGGCGTTATGTACAGCATCCGGTGGATACTTGGCACAAGTCGAGAGCCAGGGGGAACGGGACTGGATCAAGAATGAACTTACAAATCGGAACTGTAAGTTGTTATCTCTGTGGTGGTAGCAAGGTTCATATTGTCTGCCGGAGGATGTGGTATGATACAAGTGGGTAGATGACATCCAAGAGATGGACGTGCATGAGTCTGACATAATGTACAACAACTTGCCGTCTTGACATATGCTATCTTTTTATATTGTGATTTAAAACAAAAGACAGGCATAATAAGTAAAATCCACGGCGATAGCAAATGTGATTGATCAGGCAAAAAGAAGAATAGTAGAGCTATAACCAGATCTGAGCATACAATATTGAGTAGCAGAGACAATAACCACGTCTGATAAAGACAATATTAAGTGGTAGAGACAATAACCGTGCCTGAACAGACGGTATTGAGTGGTGAGACAATAACCGCATCTGAACCGCAATGTTGAGTTGTTGAGACAATAACCACGTTTGAACATACAATATTGAGTAGTAGAGACACTAACCATAATTGAGCATACAATATTGAGTAGTAGAAATAATAACCAGGTCTGAACATTTGATATTGAGTAGTAGAGAAACTATTCAGCTCTAACCATATAATATTGAGTAATAGAGACAATAACCAAGTCTCATCAATACAATGTTCAGTAATAGAGATACTAACCATGTCTGAACATACAAGACGAAGTAGTAATGACAATAGCCACGTCTGATCAAGACAATATTGAGTAGTAGAGATATTAACCAAGTCTGAATATCAAATATTAAGTAGTGGAGACACTAACCAGAACTGAGCATACAGTATTGAATAGTGGAGACAATAACCAAGTCGTAATATACAATATTGAGTGGTTGGGACACTAACCACGTCTGACCATACAATATTGAGTAGTAGAGACACTAACCAAGTCTGAGCATACAATACTGAGTAGAAGAGACACTAACCAGGTCTGCTGAAAGATGCAATATATTGAGTAGTAACTAGGTAACAACTATGGTGTTTTCCGTTTGTTATTGCTCACAGTGGTTAAGTTGGATGCATATCCTTTACACAATGTTGTAGTCAACTTCAGCATTTGTTGGCTGTTCGTGATTTCTTGACAAATTTATGTTCAGTAGTTTGCCATTGCTTTCTGGAAGGCAGGCACTCATACCAATGTAAGGGAAACCAAATCACCCGCAGCTGTGTTTCGAACATGATATGTGGGATTACGAATTGCGTCTGTAACCCATTCGCCACATAGCCTGTTCGTACTTAAACACCAGGCGTTAATTTTCCGCTGCAAGCCTCCCACATGCCAGGGGTCGTGATTTGACCTCATTTTACTTTATGTCATTGACATCTGAATGATCTCATCGAGCTCTCCATGCTCGTTTATTTAACAGATTCAGCGCCAAACAAGCCGTTTTCTCTGACCTGGGAATTAGCGACTTTCTCCGTAATCCCGTATACTCTCGTGAGTAACGTGACGTGCGCGAGAATTGGTATGGATTCTGGCGCGAAGGTAACTTACTCTGTATGTGAGCCGGTCGCTCAGAAAGCAATGACAAGCTACTGAGCGTAATCTTGCCAAGGAATCAACAATCAGCTGAAAGATGCTAATGTTGACAGCGATGTTTTGTAAGGGATATGCGAAATAAAAAGAAAGCACCAAACAAAAAGTAGGTTTTAAACAAACAAACATGGATGGTGGAAAATGGGATATAGAGGTGTGCCACGGTTACAACTTAAAAGATGTGTATATGGTAGCAGACACGTTGTGTTAAATATCAAATTAAAAGATGTTGCTTAAAGACAACTATTGTATTGATATTATAATTGAGATCGCATTTTGCAATGACAACACTTCAGCAATTTAAAAGCCCATGGCAGATAATGAAAGCGCTGAAGACGATTAATCATCCCATGGCAATTAATCGGGTAAAGTTGTCTAGGGATTCTTGCTCGTTGTTGTTGTAGTTATTATTACCACTCAAATACCATACGGGCCTTTCACTTTTTCCTGCTCATTCTGAAACCACTAACAACAGTCGGAACTACAAAAGCACTGCACAGACGACGTAACCAACCCACAACAAAGATACAGATAAGTAACTTTTATATTTATATTGTCATGTAGTTGTGCCGATGTGTGTTTGTTTTATGTTTGCTGACGAATACTTTAGCCGCAACGTCCATTTTGTTACTCACAATCGTGTTCCATTAAAGCTCACTATCTACTTCTCGTTGTTGGGAGAGGGGGGGGGGGGGGGGGGGGGGGGGGAATTGTTTGGTACATTCACCCACAGAAGAGTGACACGTTTCACATCCAATATTTCACTTCCGTAAGTCTGAATGCAATTGAAACATACACTCCTTAAAATAACATTTTAAAATGATATCTCTAAACAACATTATCCCCAATAGATGGTGTTCGGTGCTCATTGAAATAATATTTTAAAATGATATCTCTATACAACCAGATCTCCAATAGATGGTGTTCGGTGGAATGTGTACCGAGAACTATAGTGTGTCCAGAAATGAATGCCGTCATTCACGATCAATTATTTTGAAAACTGTCTGTTGCATTGTTATGAAATTTTTCCCGCCGTCTTATATTTACCCCCACCCAAGGAATATGTCTTTTATAGGTCGAAAAGCAACTTAAATCATCGAAAGCGGCAACATTTCTTTGATGTTTTTGGGGAAAATGTAGTGAATTCACGCTAACAAACTAGTCTTACAGTAAACCACGTTATTTCTGGTAAGGACACAAGTACAAGGCTAGCCAGATTCGTATGGGAGTGGGTGCAATAAAAAAGTAGCTTAAAAGTCGTCAGGGTCGACTGCATTGCACCGGGTTTTTATCCCATATGGCTAAGCCTCTTTCTGCAGGGCGAAAAGCGTCGTACTAGCACGAACTCCGTAGCTCCAGCGACGACCCTCGGGAGTCTCCGAAAAAATGCACTCGTGAAATGAAGGAATCGAACATACAACCTTCGGAGCCCGAGTCAGACGGCTTGACCACTTCACCACGGATCCTCCAGAGATGGGTGTAATGTGTAATATTAGTAAAGACAGAGAATTTACAGAGGCATGGAGTAAAAAATGTGTAAATTGACAGGAAAGTAGAAGGAATATATTTCTTACCTTATTTTTCATTTCCTTCTTGTTTCTTCAGCTGCTGGTTAATAATTGTACACAAGTATTCATGTTACTAGGATGCATTTAGCTTTTTATATTGAGTTCGTGAAAGCTTCCAAATAGCTGTGCGTTAATGTGCGTATGGAGTGACCAGAAATGATACCGCAATTTAGTCATCATGTGTCCATTTTTAAGGATCTGTTCAGCTGTCTGTGTAGTTTGTTCACACGTACACATGGTGACAGACCCGCTTTGAGTCTTCGTGAAAGATTGTCTACTCTGCTGTTTACTGTTCAGAGACGGAACATGATTACCTGTTTTGCACTATAAAAATAGTTGTCAGTGTCTCTGTAGTGGGCTTTCTTCTTAGCGACCAAGATGTTGGTTCTCTTTTCATTGTAGTTTATAGATTGATTCGTATGCACGTGTGTTGTCCCCTAATTTGACAACGTGTTTGCTCTCACGTTTCTTGTTGTGCTACAATATGTCAATTTCCACCGAAATATTACTCTTCAGTTGGTATTTAATACGCTTAGTGTGTTTGGTTTTTTTTTTTTATTTTTTTTTTCAATACCAGTTGTTTGTCACGGCTTAAGGCTTGTGAAATTCAAAATTCATCACTGTGGAATACAAACTGTTGCCATTGACATTGTGCTGATGCTGTAATGTTTAGGGCCTGCAATTTTTCTGAATAGTTAGAGCAAAATATCCCAGTAAGCGTGCACGCGGATTAAGGTCTGCGATCTGCTCAGACGTTAATCTGTGTCGGACGATTCCAGTAGGTTGATGACTGCTCTCGGTTGCATAAAATCCAATCCATCCTTTCTCCAATAATCCTCTTCCTCTTTCAACACGTGGTTCTCACATTTTCCCAGTAACTTTTATCAATATTTAATAGCGCGGACTGGATTAGTATCTTGACGTCAGACAATTTGAATATAGTATTGTCAGCTGCCACCTTTCCTTTAATTTTAGCCCACACAAGTTCTATAGGGTTAAAATGAGAGTGGTACGGCGGAAGTCTCAAGAACCCATGACGATGGTCTTCTATCAACATGTGAATTTGATATTTCTTGCTTTTTGGCATCTGTTTTACAAGGGACAACAATTCTAGCTAGAAATACCTTTCTGGAAATGGTATGTTTTCCATTCGGAGCCATATCTTTATTGCTCACTTTGTGCTCGATGCTGTAGGTATTTTGTCTTCTTGGGCAACAACATTGATATCATGCATTGTCCATAATTGGACACGACGGTATATTTAAGGATGGAAGCACAGTATTCTCGAGCCAATCTCTAAATACATTACCATTCATCTTATTATGATAATCCCTATTGTCTGTATGCTTTGATAAGAACACGAGCCCAGTATTCTGTTGTTAGCCATTATGCGTATTACCAGCATGGGCCATGACCAAAAGCTGTCCTATACTACTGGGCACATATCGCTTTATCTGTCCATCCACTGATTGTCATTCCTTGTGTGGTGCGCATTGATCTACATTTCATCCAAATACACTATGCCATAATTTTCTTTGCGCATTTCCCTTATTTCACGTAGGTATCTGCTTCTCATGGCTCCTAAATGCGGTTGCTCGCAAAGAATATTTCTACCTCCCTTGTACTTTCTAAAAATGAAAATAATGTCCTAATAATATTCCACAAAGTTGTTTTGGATAGCTCTATATTATTATTCTTTCTCAACCAAACCCTAAGTTTTCTTATAATGCTGGATAATCCTGGATATAAAGTCCAATTTTTAAAATAATTTTAGGAGTCTCCGTGGCGAAGTGGTCAAGCCTTTTGAGTCGGGCTCCAAAGGTTGTGGGTTCGATTCCGGGCCGCATCCTTCGGTTCATGAGTTAAATTTTCGGAGACTTCTGTGGGGTGTCATTAGAGCTGCGGAGTTCGTGCTTTGTGCGATGTTTTCCGCGCTGTGGAAAGAGACCGAGCCATATGAGATAGAACCCGGTGCAATGAAGTCGACCCTGTCGACTTTTAAGCGACTTTTAAAAGCATTTTTTTATAATAGCTCGCCTTATGACATCTTTGTCAAAGCTGTCTACAATAACCTTTCTACCTACCGTTTGGTTATTGCGTGGTACTTTAATTCCAGATTCTTGCACCCATCGTCGAAATGACCGTTTACTCAAACCCAGTGCATGCACTGTTCTTTTTTCGGAAATTGTAATAGTATAAAACAGATTCCTGCGATAAGCTTCTTGACAAAAATATGTGTACAACTTCATAGCGATGCTTTGAAGTGTATACACAATTTCGTATTCAATCCCATTAAACATATTCACACATTTCAATGTTAGCGATAAGTGGTAAGATTTTAAAAATAACATATTAATCATCATGAAATAACCAACATTTTGACACACCTCTGAACAATCCCAGTTTAACCAACGCGGGGTTCTTGGCATAAGTCCAATCCCGTGAAACACGTAACATATTCAACATTGAACGCTGATTGTCTGGCTACGCTGTAATACATTTAAAATTATGAACCTCAACTCGGACCGGTAAATTATATACCGCATACAAACACACTTTGAAATCTGCTGTAAAATCTCCAGAACAAAAAATTGTTTGTTTGGTGGACATAGTCATTGGCACCTTGCCGTCTTGACAGACGATAGTTTGTGCTCTAAAAAAGGCATAATAACTTTTAACTATGGCGGTAGCGAGTGTGACTGATAAGGCCAATTTGCGCTGTAAATGTCCGTTCACAGTGGGTGCATGTGAACACGTGGTCATTTCCACCATCATGCACCATCTTACGTCTCAAACGCTTGGTGTGTGACTTTTCTGCAATAATTTTCTCCTTTGACTTTATTCCATTTCTGATATTTGCCCTCCACGCAACACGTTCAGCGGCGACTTGCTCCCAATGTGCATTATCAATGCCTGTATCAATCATGTCCCGCTTACACACATCTTTGTATCGTAGTAGAGGCCGACCCTGAGATCTCTTACCCATCTGTAATTCACCAAAAAAGATATCCTTTGGTATTCTACCATCATCCATCCTCCTAAGATGTCCTATCCATCTAAGTCTACGAAGACTGAGCATGGAATAAACTGTCACACAACCTGATCTTTCCAATACTTCAGTATTTGTGATTTTGTCTTGCCACTTAATACCAAGAATTCTTCGCAGACACCGCATATGAAAGCTGTTTAAATTGTTCTCTTGGTGTGAGTAAGTTGTCCAGGTTTCACTGCCATAGAGAAGAGTACTAAGGACACAGGCTTGATAGACAAGGACTTTTGTTTTGGCAGTAAGCTTCCTGTTCTCCCAGACTCTTTTTCTTAACCTGTTCATTGTTGTTGCTGCCTTACCAATCCGGATGTTGATTTCCTGATCTAGGGATAATTTGCTATTTACCACTGATCCTAGATATGTAAAATGGTCTACTATCTCTAGTTCGGCGTCGTCAATAAAGATTGATGGTACCCCATGTGCACCTTGTGACATAATCTGTGTCTTCTTTTTGCTAATTGTTAAACCAAATTCAGAACAAGCATTGGAGAATGCAGATAGTAGACATTGCAATTCTTCCTCAGAGTGGGTCGTAACTGCAGCATCATCTGCAAAAAGCAACTCTCTGATCAGTACCCTCCTAATTTTGGTCTTAGCCTTCAATCTCTGAGCATTGTAGAGGCCGCCATCTGAGCGTGAGTGAATGTATATACCACCATCCTGATCACGAAATGCATATTTCAGTAGAAGTGAAAAGTATATTCCAAAGAGGGTGGGAGCTAGTACACAACCTTGCTTAACTCCACTCTTGATTTCAAATTCTTCAGAAGTTGCACCATCAAACTTGATTATACCCTTCATGCCTGTGTGGAACGATTCCACAATGGACAGAAGAGTTGGTGGGCAGCCAATCTTCTTTAGTGCCTTGAACAGACCCTCACGACTGACCAAATCAAATGCCTTTGTGAGGTCGATGAAGGCAATAAACAGTGGTTGATTCTGTTCACGGCATTTTTCTTGCATTTGTCGCAATGAGAATATCATATCAGTGGTAGACCGGTTCTGTCGAAAGCCACACTGTGATTCGGGGTAGACTTGATCTCCTAGGACTTGAAGTCTGCGCAGAACAATTCTGGCAAATACTTTTCCAACAATACACAGAAGTGAGATACCCCTATAGTTGTTACAGTCGCTCCGATCAGCCCTTGTTCTTGTACAGTGTTATGATGCTTGAATCTTTGAAATCCTGTGGGACTTGTCCTTCACGCCAGCATAGCTCTATTAGCTGGTGGATCTGTAGAGTGAGTGTGTCTTGCCCACTCCTGATAACCTCTATTGGAATCCCATCCTTACCTGGAGCCTTGCCAGATGCAAGTTCATTTATAGCACACTTAACTTCTGTTATGGTGGGAAGTGTGTCCAGGTGGTCAAGAGTTGGTAGAGCCTCTATGGCATTTAGGGCATCATCCGCTAGTTTGGTCTCACTTGAGTAAAGCTCCAAATAGTGCTCTACCCATCTGTCCATCTGCTGTTTCTTATCAGTGATGACTTCTCCAGTCAAGGTTTTCAGCGGTGCACTTCTTTTGATCACTGGACCACAGGCTTTCTTTATTCCTTCATACATGCTTCTTATGTCTCCCTTATCACTTGCGATTTGAATGGACTCACATAACTTGATCCAATAATCATTTGCACACTGCCTGGCAGCCTTTTGCACATCCTTCCTAGCTTGCCTTAGCTCACTCAGAGTGTTACGCGTTGGTCTTTCCTTGTTTCTTAAGAGAGCTTTCTTCTTCTTATCAATCAAGGGCTGCAGAGTCTCGCTGTTGGCCGCAAACCAGTCCTGCCTCTTATGATCCACAGTGCCGTAAACCCCTACGGCAGTTTTATAAAGAGTTTCCTTAATTTGACCCCACTTTTCATTTACTGTACAATTTTCTGGTGTATCAGTGAAAGCGTCTTCAAGTTGCTGTTGAAACTGAAAGCACTTTTCAGGATCATGAGTGTTAATAATATTAATCCTGGGGCTAGATTTGTGTTTAGCTGTGTAGATTCTCTTTGGTCTCAGTCTAACTCTTGCAACAACCAAAGAATGATCTGTATCACAGTCAGCACTGTGGTAACTACGAGTCAATGATATATGGTTCAGATGTTGTCTCCGTGTGATGATGAAGTCCAGCTGGTGCCAATGGCCGGATCTTGGATGTTTCCATGTGACCTTATGCATCTCTTTTGTTTTAAAAAAAGAGTTTGTAATACATAGGTCATTACTGGTGCAATGCTCCAGCAGCCTTTGCCCATTTTCATTCATGCGACCGATGTTGTATTTTCCAAGGGCACACTGGCCATGAACTCGAGTCCTTGCCCACACGAGCATTGAAATCACCGAGCATATAAATGTAGTCAGATTTTGGAACTGCCTTGATCACGGAGTCTAACTCCTCATAGAACAAATCCTTCACATCATCAGAGGAATCGAGTGTCGGTGCATATGCAGTAATAATGGTGGCAAACCCACAAGAGGTTGCCAAGCGCAGGGATAATAGTCTTTCATTTCCTCCTGCTGGAATTTCAATCATTCCCAGTAGCGAATTCTTCACTGCAAAGCCCACACCGTGTTGCCTTTTTTCTGCCTGCCCTCTACCCTTCCAGAAAAAGGTGTAGTTGTTTTCCCTGAGTGACCCTTCCTCAGCGAGGCGAGTCTCCTGCAGGCCAGCAATATCAATGTTAAGACGATTGAGTTCGGCATCAATCACAGCCGTTTTTCTCACATCGTCAATATTGGTCAAGTCAGTGGAAAATCCTGGACACATGGTTCTCACGTTCCAGGTTGCAAGCCGTAGCTTGAGGTTTCTATTTTTATTTTTGTTTGTACCTGGTGCATTGGTTTTACAGCCTGCGATTCAGATTTTGTCCTAGCCCCAAGCACCCATTGAAGCAGGCAGGCTGTGGCGGATCAGCACCCAATTGGCTGGGGGCTGCCCAGCTTGAGGCGGGCGGTAGCTGATCAGTGACACCTATAGGTGTCTCCCACCGTCAGAGGCAACGCGTGGCGCCCCATGTCTACGCCAACTGACAAGGACTTATAACCCGTAACAGTTGCCTCTCGCTTTGATTCCGAGACCAGTTAAGACCAGGGATGGAGTTATTGCCTCTCCATAGCACAAAGCCTGGGCTAAAATATAGAGATCATGTGTTGCCCATGCAGCATGATCCCTCTCTCGGCCTGCCTAGTTCACTCCAGAGGAAAGGTAACACCCCTACATCTGGAACAAGACAAGCTGCAGAAGCTGCCGGATCAGCAAAGCAATGCTCTAACTGTCCGCCTGTCGGAGCTTCGATCCTAGACCAGTCGCCAACCAAGGCTTAGGGCCTGGTCTGCCCTGCCATGACAATTTTGTCTTTAGCTTGCATTTCCTCGCACCAGGGTAAGGCTTGTACCCTCCCAATTGCGCTCTTCCGCCCGAAGCCGTTGGCACAATGTGGGGTGTCGGGTTTGGTAAGCGCCGCCCAACGTTCGGCGCTAACAGAAACCAGGTAGTACCGTCTACTGTTATACGGTAGCTCAGTCATATCTGACTAAGACCTGACTATAAGAAGAGAGTAACCAGAGTCTAATATAATAGTAGAGATGGCGACGATGAGAAGACCATGCCATCAATTTGAGACATTAAAGAAATGGCGCAGAAGTACGTCCACACAGAGAAGAGGTGCATCTCACAGAAAGGACGTGCTGTCCACACAGAGAAGAGGTGCATCTCACAGAAAGGACGTGCTGTCCACACAGAGAAGAGGTGCATCTCACAGAAAGGACGTGCTGTCCACACAGAGAAGAGGTGCATCTCACAGAAAGGACGTGCTGTCCACACAGAGAAGAGGTGCATCTCACAGAAAGGACGTGCTGTCCACACAGAGAAGAGGTGCATCTCACAGAAAGGACGTGCTGTCCACACAGAGAAGAGGTGCATCTCACAGAAAGGACGTGCTGTCCACACAGAGAAGAGGTGCATCTCACAGAAAGGACGTGCTGTCCACACAGAGAAGAGGTGCATCTCACAGAAAGGACGTGCTGTCCACACAGAGAAGAGGTGCATCTCACAGAAAGGACGTGCTGTCCGCACATGAGTTGCTACGGACGCTGAGTCAGCAAGAGTGTAAACTCCACTATGGCGTATAAGACCATGGGTACCAACCCAAGTATTGTTGATGCCTATATATCATCACTGCCAATTAAACGCACGCATCTGCCATAGGCGTAGTAACGAGCATCTGGTCCCCTATGGCACAGAGAAGTAAATACCTGGATGCCTTGGCCATGTTGTATGGTCGAGACAGGAATGCTGAGCTGATCCAAGATGGAATGAGATGACAAAACATGACTGCCTACGCTTACCGGCATGGCACATGATGATGATCTGATAGGAGTTGCCTTAATGCAGACATTTGAGCTGTGTATATGTTGTAGCAAACAGATTCACACAGTCTTAATGTCAACTGCAAATCTATGTACATCTTTGTTTTATTGACCACACAACGGCTTTCGATAAGGTAAGACATGTCAACACGATGAAGATGCTTGCAGATCTACAAATTGATGGGAAAGACCTAAGACTTGTAAAAAAACATATATTGGAAACAACAAGCTGCCATAAAGATAGATAGTGAAATAGGTTAATATCAGCCTATTAAGAGAGGTATGCGACAGGGATGTGTAATGTCTCCAGATCTTTTTTCTCTGTACAGAGAAAATATTTTCAGAAATGTAGAATAGAGGTGGAGGCAGTCAGTGCAGCTTTCCGCTGGATGTAGAATACGATACACACATACATCGTGATTGTAACTGACTCAGAAAGCATGCTGAGAAGGGTGAGGACTGGCATGCTTCGTGCCGAGTGGCCTGCTTCGCTTCAGAAGTCATGGGTGGCAAGCATCGTCTGGATATTTTCTCTGGGGCATGCTGGTGTGTTGGGGAATGAACAGGCAGACAGATTGGCTGGTCTGCAAAACTTGGCGGAGTATTGATGCATGATAAGGCAGACGTGGTTGCGGCCTTGTGGGAGCACGTGTACACCTCGGAGGAGCAAATGGATCACCATGGTCTGGCAAGAATGCGACAGCATGGAGTGACGAGTGGATCTGGCCGATGCTCGATGCTTAGAGGAAAGGCGAGGCACACATATAATCAGATTGCTACTGGTACTATTGGGGTTGGAACTCTTCGCTGGTTTCTGAGGATGGGGACGGAGCGCTTATGGGAATGCCCCAAATGCTGTGATGTCGGTTCTAAATCAATCAATCAATCAGAGATGTAGAAGATATGCGGATGATACATTATTGATTGCAAACAATGAAGAGGATCTGCAACATTTAGTGGATGCGGTTGTTGAACACAGTGAACAAATAGGGTTAGAATTAAATTGTAAGAAGACAGATTATGGTTAACACTAAGAAGGAGGAGTACCACAATGTAATATAGTTAATGGGAATATTCTTAAGTGAATCAGTATAATTATCTTGGAACAGTTATAACATCTGATGGGAGATGCCTTGAAGAGGTTAGAACAAGAATCGGCATGTTGAATGTACCTTTTGTAAGATGGAAAACATACTGATGAATGAAAAGATGTTATTTGCAACGAGACAGAGTTTTGAAGTGCTACATAGAGCCTGTACTTTTGTAGTGGATTCGACAAGCTGAAAAATCTGATGGCTGTGGAAATGCGGGTTTCTGAAAAAAAATTCAAAGAATATGGACAGACAGAAAAATCATTGACCAAGTTCTACAAAAAGCAAATGAAAACCGTAAACTGATTAGAGGAATTAGATGTAGACAGGTTTTTGGACACGTTATAAAAAGAAATAAATTGGAGAACTTGGTGGCAACTGGCAGGATTGATGGGATGAGAACAAGAGGAAGGCAGAGAAGCAAATATCTGGATGGCTTGGCCATGTAGTATGGTCAAGACAAAAACACAGAGATGATTGATGACACAGTGAGATGGCGAAACATGACCATCCATGCTTATCAGCGTGATGATGATGATGATGTAGACACACTATTGAATGTGACATCATCACTGCTGTTTGTCTGTGTACCATATTCAACACAAATACCTCCTAGACTGAGTGGATCTAGGACAACTTACACTTGTCGAGGCCGGGGTATTGTGCAAACTCATGTTACTGGAACTGAGCCTTCTCAGTGCCACACATGTTGCTGGCTTGAGAGCGGCAGGTGGGCTGATGTCTGCCTGGGATGTGACCAGTGTGTTGATCATGGGAGCGCTGTTAGATCGCTTTAGTGTCCCACCATTTTGTACAGGACTTGATGATGTTGTTGGTGAATCAACCTCCATAACATCTGCTATGTTCAAGTATACAAATTACTGATTTTGCTCGATGCGAAAATAAAATAATAAACCAGTTGTTTCAGTTGTAGTGGACATAATGATAAGGTTATATGCTAAATCTCATCATTTTCCTTCAGTTGGTTACTGAGATATGGAATTTTATATTGGGGCAGACAAAAATAAACACACTATAGCTGTTAATCTCTTCTAGCTCTGCAGGCAGAATTTAATGTTGACCCAGCTCCATCCATCCATCATGTGCCATGCCGGTAAGCGTGGGCGGTCATGTTCTGCCATCTCACTCGATCACCAGAGTCATGGATCAGCTCCGTGTTTCTGTCTCGACCATGCCACAAGGCCAAGCCATCCAGGTACTTGCTTCTAGGTCTTCCCCTTGGTCTGTTCCCCTCGATCTTACCAGTTGTCACCAAATTCTCCAATCCATTTCTTCTCATAACATGCCCAAAGAATTTTGACTGTCTACGTCTAATTTCTCTAATCAATTTACGATCTTCATTTGTTTCTTGAAGGACTTGTTCATTGGTCTTTCTGGCTGTCCATGGTATTCTTTGCATTTTCCTCAGAAACCACATCTCTACAGCCATCAGATGTTTTTCAGCCTGACTGCTCATTGTCCACGCTTCACATCCATATAAAAGTACAGGTTCTATGTAGCATCTCAACACTCTCTTTCTCGTTTCAATTGACATCTTTTTATTGGTCAATATGTTTTTCATCTTGCTAAAGGCTACTTTTGCCATGGCGATTCTTGTTCTAATCCCAGCTACAGGTACTATAATGTCGACCTTACCTAGGGGAGATGAGTGGTCTCGAGTTATGGTGTCTGCCTCGAGTGCTGGAAGTCCCAGGTTCAAGCCCCGATGTGGGTCGGAATTTTTTCACGTGGACTTCCAGTAAAAACATTTCCCCTGGTCTCTGGGTAGTGAGATCGGACTCCCGTGTGTATTGTTGCGCACGTAAAAATATCCGTTGGCAGTTGGAAATCGAAAAGAGGGTAACCTAACGGCGCGCCCGGGTAAAAATTTCGAGTTAAAAATCTACCCAAAGTATTTCAGGATCCTCGCCGGTGCTCGGAGTTCGTGCACTGAGCTGAGATTCTCCGGACTCAGGCTTGAGTTTGGAGTAGAACGGAGCACTTATGGGCTACACACGAGTGCCGTGATGTTGATTCTTCGACTAAACTAAACTAATGGTGTCCCATCTACAGACACTATAATGTCGACCTTACTGCAGACATTCTAATGTTGTCCCAGCTACATACGCTATAATGTCGTCCTCACTTAAGACACTCTAATGTTGATCCAGATACAGACACTATAATGTCGCCCTTACTGCAGACACTCTAATGTTCACACTCTCGGCGGCGTTTATGGCTAAGAAGTAGCGAAGGCCTTTTACAATCCCTTATGCCGGGTGTGAAACCATCTGCAATCTATTTTGAATATAATCATCTTGTGTTGATTGTTGTTTAAAGGGTATGAATGTCGGTTGTTCAGAAAGCAGTGGAAAACTACTAGATGTAATCCCGCCTAGAACAACACAAACAGTCACAATTAATTGTTGGCTAATTAGGGCACCCTGCATTGGATGCAAGTAACTTTGAACCGATATCTTCATGTCGACCCTGCAATTACTGTTTACCATGTGGCAAACACTCTAATATTTACCATGTAGCAAACACTATAATATTGATCATGCGGCAAAAACTATAATATTGATCACGCTGGACACATTTTAATATTAACCGTGCTGAAGGTGCCTTACATTTGACTAAGCTGATGACACTCTAATATTGATCGTGCAGCAGACTGTTTTAGTGATCATCCTCCAGACACTCTTATATTGACCACGTTGTAGACACTCAAATATTGGTCATGCAGCCATCCATCATGTGCCATGCCGGAAAGCGTGGGTGGTCATGATTCGCAATTTCACTCGATCACCAGAGTCGTGAATGAGCTCAGTGTTCTTGTCTCGACCATGACCATGCAGCAGACACTAATATAGACCAGGCTGAAGACACTCTAATACTTACCTTGTAGCATCATTTATTAATCATCCTCCAGACACTATTATATTGAAAACAATGTTTTCCCGTGATGAATTTGAATAACGAAGACACAGACAATAGATTGTACGATTTATACACTGATGTTGGACAACAGGATGCCTTCATACGACATACAGGACTTCGCGTTGGAGCTCAAGCCAACGAACACAAGCAAGCAAGCATTGCCTGGCATATTTCGCTGCATCTCGTCAGGTACATACTGCAGAAATCACACAACTTACGTGAATTAACTAGATAAATCCTTCAAACTGAAATATACACATGTTCGCACAGGAATGTCGATTGTCTACCACGGTAATTTTAAACTGACTAACATGTCTTTCTGCTTGCACAGGGACGGCTTACGAAAGTTGATTATTATAGCTTCAGCAAACTTTAACAGTCGACTACTTTGTGTGTTGAACAACACACGGAAGGCACTGTCTCTTTCAACCACGTGACAGCTCTCGAGCACATGTCTAGCGACCGATGAAGCAGTACTGTTCCGGTGTGTCGGCCTGCCTAGTATGTGTGTAGTATCTTGTCCACCCAATTCGGAATGTGTTCCGAAACCATGCAATGTAACTGTCGCTCAGTTCTACCTATGTAGATGGCCTCGCATCTGCATGTAAATTGGTACATACAGTTTGATTTGGCGTACAAAGCTACAGGTTCTTTTGCTGCTGGGACGGGGATCGGTGTGTCTCTGTACCTGATGACTAGAGTTGCAGCACAGAATGTTCGCTTGACTGTTCGAGTCGGTCCCGCAGACGTTGAATTACGTCATCACCTCGGAAGGTTAGCTGGATGAATACCTTGAGTTTAGGGACTGTAGTTACTTCTGGTTTCGCTTTGGACTGTTGGCAGTGGCGCTTTATAAATCCCGTGGAGTACCCATTCCGGTTTAAGACTTATGTCAGGTGTATGTCTGAAGAAATACAATTATATTGACAAATATGCTGCCACTCTAATATTGACCAAGCCAAAGTTAGTTGCATGTCCTTTACAGGACGTAGCAATCAACCCCAGCATTTTTTAGCTGTTCGTGATTCCTGGGCAAGTTTACGTTCAGTAGTTTGCCATAGCTTTCTGAACGACCAGCACCCAAATCATTTCATGAAAAACCAACGTATACTGTCCTGCTGCCAAATCGCCCACAGCCATGTTTTGAATGCGGTATGCGGAATTACGAATTCCTATTCGCTACAGACTCTCTAATATTGATCATGCAGCAGACACTCTAATTTCAACTATGTTACAGACACTCTAATATTGACCATACAGCAGACACTCTAATTTTGACAATGTTTTAGACAAATGCGGTCACTTGAAACGTCACGAAAGTTTGGAGAGAACAATAATGGAAGGGTATATGCCTGAGAAGAGAGGAAGAGGAAGGCGAAAGAGAAAATGGGTGCAGGATGTGGCGGATGATATCCACATGAGTGTCTCGGACGCGGAGCATCTTGCTTATAATCGAGAGGTTTTCCGGAAGGTTGTTATGGGAGCAAGGTTCTACAAAGGACATGGTACTGAATGAAGTTAGACACTAAACTATTGACGCATGTAGCAGACACGCAGTTGTTTTTAATTATATTCAGAAACTCTAATATTGACCATGCAGCAGAAACGTTAATATTGATCAAGCTACAGACATTATAACATTGGCCATACAGCAGATATTATAACTGCCCCACATCTTAAAATTCTGCTCCTACAAATGTACTTCTTTCTCTTCTTCAGTCGGATCAGTATGGCTTGGGGGTACTGATATCTTCAAGAAAGGGAGCTGGCGGTGGATATCCAACGGCGATGTTATGGGTCCCTTTACAGACTGGGGCGACAGACAGCCGACTGGCTTCGACGGAGGTATCATTTAAAGCATTCGCAAAGAGCGAAGAAAGTGTTATTTACTGTTGGTGGTGGTGTCATTTTTGTAGATCCAGCTGGTTAATTACTATTTGGGTTAGTTGGTTTATTGGTTAGCTGGTTGGCTGGTTAGTTGATTGATTGGTGGTCTGATTGGTTGGTTCGCAGGGTGGTTGATTATTTTGTTGGTTCTTCGGTTGATTGGTGGGCTGATTGGTTGATTGATTGGTTAATTGGATGGCTTGCTGGTTTGTTGACTGGTTGGATAACTGGCCGGCTAAATGATTGGTTGGTTGTGTGATGTTATCCTCGAACATTATCCCGATGCTTATATAATAAGCAAAAGCGAATAATATATATATAAATTTTATATAATTTATATTTATATTTATATTTATATATAATAAATAGATTGTATTTTGGTTCAGGTAGTAATAAACACGTCGGTCTCCCTGGCCGAGGAGTTAGTAACTTTCTCCGTAAACCCGTATACTCTCGTGAGTAACGTGACGACGGCGAGAATAGCTAGCGGTTTTAGCCGCGTCGTTAACTTACAGGGTATGTGAGCCGGTCGCTCAGCAAGCAATGGCAGACTACTGAGCGTAATCTTGCCAAGAAATCAACAATCAGCTGAAAGATGCTGATGTTGATAGCGATGTCCTGTAAAGGATGTGCAAACTGTTGTTATTATAGTAATGAGCACACAATATATATGCCGGGTCAGGCAGACAGACAGATAGACAGACAGACAGACAGATAGATAGTCGGGAACGGGAACGGGAGCTTATATGACAACTTATATGAAGTAAATGAGATGCTCCACACCAGAAGCTGGGCGATGCCGGGCCGGGTCAGACAGACAGACAGACAGACAGACAGACAGACAGACAGACAGACAGACAGACAGACAGTCGGTAACGGGAACGAGAACTTATATGACTACTTATATAAATTAAATGAGATGCTCCCCACCAGGAACTGAGCGAAGCCGGGCCGGGTCAGCTAGTATATATATATATATATATATATATATATATATATATATATATATATATATATATATATATATATATATATATATATATATATATATTTACCTGAAACAAAATATAATAAATTGGGGTGTAAGGTCTCAGTCAGATATGACTGAGCTATCGTATGAGAGTCGACGGTACTACTACTACTACCTGCTTTCTTTTTAGGCAGAATTTTGGGCGGCGCTCACCAACCCGACACCCCATATTGTGCCAACGGTTTCGGGCGGATGAGTGTAATTGGGAGGATACACGCCTTATCCTAGTGCGAGGAAACGCAACCTAAAGACTAAATGTCATGGCAGAGCAGACCAAGCCCTAAACCCTAAGCATTGCTTTGCTGATCCGGCAACTTCAGCAGCTTGTCTTGTTCCAGACGTATTGGTGTTACCTTTCTTCTGAAGTAAACTAGACAGGCCGAGAGAGGGATCATGCAACATAGCAAACACATGGTCTCACTATTTAATTCAGGCTTTGTGCCATGGAAAGATATTATGCCTCTTTTGAAGCTAAATACGTATAAGTTATTTAATTTCTTTTTCTAATACGTCATGTTCATTTGTAAAATATCACAGAAAAAGAAGAACGCTGTCTCCACATGCGCCGAAGCATTGGTTTCTTGTGGAATGATTCCGTCTGCACAAATAGATTTTCGTCCGTTTGTGAAATGAAGTGAGAGCTATGTTTTACAATATGAAATCAGACAATCATTTAGTTTTTGTTGCTGTTGTATGGTTAGCTGGTTAGCAACACTGTTATTTAAATAGAAAATTATTTAGCTAATTGGTTAATTAGCATAACATAATTAATAGCGCATAAATACCTTTGAATATAAATGGTGTAGAAGGGTTCAAAGAATTTCTTGGATAAAGAAAAGAAGAAATGCATCCATACTATAAGATCTGATTAGTGAAGAAAGTTGGCTATTAAAGATGATAAAAGAAATACAATTAAAATATTTTGGTCACATGAAACGTTATGAAAGCTTGCAGAGAAAAATAATGGAGGGGTATATGCCTGGCGAGTGAGAAAGAGGAGGGCCAAAGAGACGATGGATGCAGGATGTGGCGGATGATCTCCAGATGGGTGTATAGGACATCTTGCTATTTATCGTTGAGTTTTCCGGAATGTTGTTATCGGAGCGAGATTCTACAAAGGACATGCAACTGAATGAATGAATGAATGAATGAGTTAACTAATAGTAATTTAGTTAGATATATAGCTATGTATCTAGTTAGTTAATTAGTTAGTTAGCTAGTTAGTTAGTTAGTTAGTTAGTTATTTGGTTAGTTAGTTAGTTAGTTAGTTATGTTAGTTAGTTAGTTAATTAGATAGTTATTTAGTTGGTTAGTTAGTTAGTTAGTTAGTTAGTTAGTTAGATAGTTAGTTAGTTAGTTAGTGAGTGAGTGAGAGAGTGAGTGAGTGAGTGAGTGAGTGAGTTATTGAGTGAGTGAGTGAGTGAGTGAGTGAGTGAGTTAGTGAGTGGGTGAGTGAGTGAGTGAGTTAGTTAGTTAGTTAGTTAGTTAGTTAGTTTAGTTTAGTTAGTTAGTTAGTTAGTTTAGTTAGTTAGTTAGTTAGTTAGTTATTTAGTTAGTTAATTAGTTAGGTAGTTAGTTAGTTGGATGGTTGGTTGGTTGGTTAGTTAGTTAGTTAGTTAGTTAGTTAGTTAGTTAGCTAGCTAGTTAGCTAGTTACTTAGTTAGTTAGTTAGTTAGCTAGCTAGCTAGCTAGCTAGTTAGTTAGTTAGTTAGTCAGTCAGTCAGTCAGTCAGTCAGTCAGTCAGTTTGTTAGTTAGTTAGTTAGTTAGTTAGTTAGTTAGTTAGTTAGTTAGTTAGTTAGTTAGTTAGTTAGTTAGTTAGTTAGTTAGTTAGTTAGTTAGTTAGTTAGTTAGTTAGAACAGAGAATGTAACTAGAAATAATTGGTATTAGATTTTAAAGACCAAGTTTAGGTCTAATCCTTTGTGCTTTTTTCCTACTTTTTGTGCGTAGGTCCACATTGTCAAATGTAAAGCTATTGGGGGAGGGGGGGGGGGGCATATATATATATATATATATTACGCCAACTTTGTTTACAGCAACCTATCACAATGGGTAATTATGAATTATTTATAGGTTATTAAACAGTATAAATAACACATTTGTACAATTTTATTTTACTTATACACTTATACATTATGTTTTTACAATATGGACAAAAACTTTTACTAATTTGTTAACAAGATCTTACAACTTTTTATTATAATATTTTTAAAATTATCTATTAATGGCTTTAATTTAGACACAAATTGGCTATATTGTCACTGCAATTGTTGATTTCTAATGTGATGTATGTAACTACTTGCAATTTTTGACAATATTCTTGAAATCTGGAGCAAGTTTACTTGACATTCGCATGACAGCATGCAAGTTGCAGTCCGATAATAAAGACCTATTCTTAGGTTTGTTGATCTTCAAGCAATAAAATGCTTGTTCACAAATATATGTTGATACAAACAATAATAAAAGTTTAGCTGCAAAGTTTTTCAACTGAGATCTCACCGGATGCGGTCTTGAGGGGATACGAATCCTCTCAGACACGCCCCCTCCCCACACCCCAGAGCGGTACAATATAATAGCATTATTGTCTGCTTACAGATTTACATCTAATTACTTTGTATTTTGACAGGTTCTTTTGACATCACCAGCAACCCATGACTGCAGGAGGGCGGCAGTGGGCCCAGGAGGCAATGGAGACACAGTTGTGAATGCACGTGTCCTGGCTTCTAAGGAATTAATGTGACAAAACTATATTTTACATGCAGCAAACATACATACACAATAAAGCATGTTTTACATGAAACAAACATATATACACAATAAAACATATGTTTTACATGAATCAAACACACATAAACAACAAAACATACGTTTTACAAGAATAAACATTATATTCACAATAAAACTATGTTTTACATCTAACAAACATACATAACTAATAAAACGCGTGTTTTGTATGAATCAAACACACATACACAATAAAACAAATGTTTTATATGAATAAAGATTTTATATATATAATAATATATATCTTTAACATGCAGCAAACATACATACACAATAAAACATATGTTTTAAGTGCAGCACACATGCATACACAATAAAACATTGGTTACACAAGCAAAAAATATACATAAGCCATAAAATATGTTTTATTTGAAGCATACATACATACACAATAAAACATATGTTTTAGATTAATCAAACGCACATAAACAATAAAACGTATGTTTTACATGAATAAATATTATATACACAATACGATATATGAAGCCCATAATCGGGAAATCTCACGATGTTTATACTTCACCTCGACACCGCAAGGTACAAGAGGAACATGATGAGATGAGATGAGATGAGACACAATACAATGTATGTACTACATGAAGCAAACACACATACACAATAAAACATATGTGTTACATGTATCAAATGCGCATAAACAAACAACAAATGTTTTACATTGATCAAACACACGTAAACATTACAACATTTGTTTTACATTAATCAAATATATATCCACAATAACATATATTGTGCATGCACCAAACATGATTTTATTCCCTCATTTTATATGTCATGTCCCTGGCAAGACGTTGCCATCAACCCCATGTTGCATTTCTAGGACATGTTGCGTTCAGTAGTGTGCCATTGCTTTCTGAACGACAAGTCGATGTTAAAGTCCAACTTAATGCCGGTGTAGGGGTTGTACCGCATACCTGACTTTCAGCTCACCGGAAGTTTCAGAGCGAGCGCTCTTATCATTTCAATTACTTCAAACATACATACACACTACCGGCTCCGTGGCCGAGGGGTTAGCAGCTTTCTCCGCTAACCCCGAATACTCTCGTCACGTGACGCGACGAGAATTAGCAGTGGTTCGAATCGCAAAAGTGACTTATGAGAGTATGGAGCCGGTCGCTCAGAAAGTCGTGGCGTGCTGATGAGCGTAATCTAGCCTAGGAATCAACATACAGCTGAAAGATGCTGGTGTTGACCGCAATATCCTGAAACAGGATGGAAACGCGGGAAAAAAAAAAAAAAAAAAAAAAAAAAAAAAAAAATACATACACACTATAATATATTTCTCATAGTAATATCTCATAGTAATATCTCATAGTAATAATTCATAGTAATCGCATAGTAATAATATATTTCTCATAGTATGTTCTATATATATACCTATATATCTCGGGGAAATAATTACCAACAATGGTGACACAGTGAAAGAAATTAAACACTAATATCTATTGCTCTTCAAAAACTAAAACAACTGAAAAAATTGTGAAGGGGGATAGACAGAACTACACAAATTAGATTTTTAAGAGCATGCATATTTCCCATTGCAACATACGCCTGTGAGACCTGGACACTTACAAAACAAGCTGAACAGCGCATAAATGTCTTTGAATATAAATGGTATAGACGGGTTCTAAGAACACAGATACAGAACAAATGCATCCAAAGAAAAAGATCTGAATATTGAAGACGGTTGGCTACTGAATACGATAAAACAAAGAACATTGAAATATTTTGGTCACTTGAAACGTTGTGAAAGTTTGGAGAGAACAATAATGGAGGGGTATATGACCGAAAAGGGAGGAAGACGAAGGCCAAAGAGAAGATGGGTGCAAGATGAAACAGGTAATCTCCAGATGGGTGTATCGGACGCGGGGCATCTTGCTTATGACCGAGAAGTTTTCTGGAAGGTTGTTATGGGAGCGTGATTCTGCAAAGGGCATGCTACGAATAAATGATATTGTATTGCCTTCATTCCTATCATTTCTCTTAAATCTGGTATGGAGCGGACAATTGCGGTCACGAATCTCTAAGGGAATACATTGTTTTGATGTTGATATTGTTATTTTTATTTGTTCGTCATCATCATGCGCTATATCGATAAGCGTAGTCAGCCAAGAACTGAGTCAGTAAAACCTTTCACCACGGAGCGGGCATTACAGACAACGTGAAGAAAATGATGATCAAATCAGTCAGAAAGACACCAAAAACTGCTGAAGTTGGCTACAACCTTTTGGGCAGACCAGAACAAATCGTTATTCTGAGCTCAGAACAGGACACAATAGATTATTCAACCACATGTATACAAAATTCAATATTGGCTATTCAGAGATGTGCACATGTTGATTGTCGCCGCTGACAGCAGATCCCATGCCCAAAATACGACAAATTCAAGGCAAACCTTTTGGCTTGGAGAAACACATTGGAAGATAATAATTTATTGATTTATTTATTTATTTATTTAGGAATCGACATTACAGCATTCGGGGCATTCCCATAAGCGCTCCGTCCCCATCCTCAGCAGCCAGCGAAGAGTTCCAACACCAATAGTACCAGTAGCAATCTGATTATATGTCCGTCTCGCCTTTCCTCTGAGCGGTGAGCGTCGGCTAGATGCTCTCGTCACTCCTCGCTGTCTCATTCTTGCCAGACCATGGTAATCCATTTGCTCCTCCGAGGTGTACACGTGCTCTCACAAGGCCGCAACCACGTCTGCCTTGTCATGTATCAATACTCCACTAAGTTCTGCAGAGCCAGCCAATCTGTCCGCCTGTTCATTTCCCAGCACACCGGCATGCCCCGGAGAAAAGATCCAGGCAATGGTTTTCACCCGTGACCTCCGAAGCGAAGCAAGCCACTCCACACGAAGCCTGCCCGTCCTCACCCTCGTCAGCATGTTTTCTGAGTCAGTTACAACATCCACAATAATACGTGTGTGTGTATGTCGTATTCTCCATCCAGCGGAGAGCCGCAGTGACTGCCTCCACCTCCATTCTTAAGCTGGATGTTGTTGTATCGTATGCCAGGCTCTCTTGCACCAAACGTCGACCATTAGCTTTGGCTATGAACCCCCATTGGAAGATAAACTAGTAACCAGTGTGTGAAGTAAACAAGACGGTTACATTTATAAAAGATACAACATTGCAAGTTTAGACACATTTCAAGCTAACGAAAGAAGAAGAAGAAAGGCTGGCAGCTCAGGTTGAGTATTAAAAAAAAAAGAAAACAACTGACTGATCGTAGTTCAAACACTCTACCAACGCACCGATAGCTAAGCGTGCTATCCACTGCCCAGTCTCGGCTCTCCAGTGTATAACTGTTCTATGACAGGGAAGCTGATTGGTCTTGAGATATGGTGTCCGCCTCGAGTGCTGGAGGTCCCGAGTTCAAGCCCCGGTGAGGGCCGGGATTTTTTCACGTGTACTTCTAGAATCTAATGTCCCCTGGTCTCCGGGTAGTGAGATCGGACGTCTGTGTGTATTGTTGCGCACGTAATAAATTCCTTGGCACTTGGAAATCGGAAAAGCGTAGCCTGACAACGCTGCCTGGGCAAAATTTCGAGTTAAACATCTACCCGAAGTATTTCAGGATCCTCGCCGGTGCTACGGAGTTCGTGCACTGTGCTGAGATTCTCCAAACTCAGACGTTAATTAGAAATAGAAAGGAGCACTTATGGGTTACACCCGTGTGCCGTGATGTTGATCCGTCGACTAAATACTAAACTAAGCTTTTCTATGACAAATTTAGCTCGTATGTGGTGGAGGGTTGTGGGGGTATATATATATATATATATATATATATATATATATATATATATATATATATATATATATATATATATATATATATATATATAACCCTATGAGAGATGGTACTGCAGCGAGGACATGAAGTCATATATCTTCACATATTTAAATTATGGCATAAAACCACGTGGTGACCAGTGATATTCCTCTCCACCCTTCCAGAGATACACGTCGTACCCGATTCAAGAATATGGTGACCACCAGAGCCATGCGACATGTCACTTTAACCCATTTCGTCCCAGGAAGCTGCTATGTTAAATCGGGTAATTCCAACAAGCTGACATGTTCAAATTGTTTAGTTCCGGACAATTGTTGCATTAACCATGTCACTTTAATTTGGCTCTAAATTCAAACTGTTACATTAACCTTGCAACTTCCACTTCCCTCCCATTCAGTTGTTACATTAACTAAGTCACTTTAATTTGACTCCATACTCGAATTGTTACATTAAGCCTGCAACTTTAACTTCCTCCCAGGTAGTTGTTACGTTAACTCTGTTACTAACTCCAGATATTTGTTACATTAACTCTGTTACTACCTCCAGCTAGTTATTACATTAACTCTCTTACTACCTTCAGCCTTTTGCAACATAAAGTTGTGTTATGGATGGGATCGTGTGAAGGACTAGGTCCTTCGTTGTCATTGACATTTTTGCTTTTTCCTTGGTTTCTTTTCAGCCCTTGGGCTGTCTCTGTTCCACATTTTCGCTCCTTTGTTACGGTATTTTCCCTATGTTGGTGTTAGGTGTTATCCGTTTTGATCCACTAGTCGTGTTTCTTGTTCTGTTCAGCTTGACTGTTGTTTTCTATCGGGCGTTTCCCCCACCCCTCCCCCACACCTTTTCTTTTTAAATGTTGCCATTTCTTTCTCGAGTTGTCGTTCCCCGTTAATCGTTGGTAGTATTTCTTTCCGTTTCGATAGTTATTTGTAACATCATTCCACTTCTCGTTTTTCTTGATTTTTATTACACCTTCATGTTCCACCAATTTCATTTCTCATCGCTAACTTATCCCGAGCAGTTAATTCTTATTTAACGTTTCATCCGTTTTTCTTTTCTTTCTTTACTTTTTCTCCTTTTGGGGGGGGGGGGGGGGGGTGGTGGGGGATGTTACATTTCGTTTTTACAAATGGCCGTTGGATTTCATTGCTTTCGTTTTCAATATTTTTATTTTATTTTATTTTATTTTATTTTTTTGTATTTTGTTTTGTTTCATTGTAACTTTTCGTTTATGACAGTCACAGTTTGTATGTTGCTGCATCAATGTATGTTTCTTGTTTGTGTGCTGGCGAAGGCTTTAGCCGCAACGTCCATTTTGTCTCTTGTGATCGTGTTCTGATAAACCTTACCCATTTGACGTCTCTTTTTTAAATGTGAATTTATTCATTGCATGGCTGCGCCGTGCATGTCATCTATGTTGTATCTTCTTCATTTGTTCTAGCATGCTCATGTTTAGACTTCCCACAGCATCGGCGCTTGCAGTCCGTGCTTTGTTAGTCGCCGTTCTGCCGGTTTTTAAGTGCCCTGGCTATGCATTAACCCAACCGGGCAGGGAAGACATGGGCAGGTGCTCAAGGATGGCTTACGGCATTCGATACTGGATATGAGTGGGTGGGGGTCAGGAAAGTAAAGAAGTGCGGGGATTGGAGATAATATTCGGAAGATACAACTTGAACCATATAAATTTATATTTAAGTGGGGAATCTTGCGTAACCAGAGAGTTGGGACTGGTTGAAAGGTTCAGCGGATACCTCTGGTACCAGGTATATGATATGTGGTGACTTCAACGCCCGCGCGAAGGAGTGCGATAGGTCGGGAGAGAACAGACAAATGACGAGACACCAACTAGGCTGGCAATGAGACCAGGAGATCCCTGACATGACCATCGACCTGGCACTTGTATCCCAACAGATTGCAGCAGACATCAACTGGGGTGACCTTAGGGAAGCGACCACCTCCCCTTTTCTTTACTGATACGTAGGGCCAGCACAGTCAGGGCTAGAAGAGACCGCAGAGCATTCAGTTATTATTGAGACCACTTTTTGCTCTTGGGGAGCCTTAGATCACAGTGATGGTCTAACCCAACAAAAAGAATCTTCACCTAACCACAATGGTGGACACTGGAAGTACAGAGACCATAGAGGGAAAAGAGGGCGGATATAAGTAATTGGCAGAGAGTGCGGAAAGCAATAAATTCAGATGACACAGAATTGGAGGAGGCTGAAAGGTATAAAAAAGTAAAAGTGCATGATTTTAAACTCCAGGCAGCAGATAAAAGGATGAAGTTGGAACAGTTTATAAATAAAGTAGGCGGGGATGTGACAATGGGTAAATTTTGGAGGTTGCACCGGCAGATGAACAGACAGGCGATGTCCGGTACACATGGCACAGTTTATAGTGATAACAACCGACCTATGACAACTGACCAGGACATAGGGGAGGCTTTTCCTGCAATTTTTGTTTTAAACAGACGAACTAGCAGGGTAGAATTACTAGAAATGTGGTCAGAAAAGCATTGTCACGGATCACTAGGAAGGAGGACTGTGAGATTAAGGTGGAGGATATTAAATGGGTACTGAAGAAGGCTAAAGATACAGCGCGAGGCCTTGACGGGGTGAGGTACACCCATATGAGTAGCATGCGATGATGGGGACTTGAAGGAGATGGCTCTTTCTTTCCACATAAGCATGAATAATGCGGACATACCCCATGATTTGTTGCATAGCTACCTGGTCCCACTCCCAAAGCCAGGTACGGCTCACTCCAGACTTAATGGATACCGAACCATAACCCTGCAACCCACCTTTGGCAAAGCCCTCGAAAAGATAGTAGCCTGCAGGCTACAGCGACATTTGGAAAGTCGTAATCGGTTTCCCAAAGTGCCCAGGAGTAACCGGGAAGGGACACCTGGTGGATGCGGCGACTTTTGACATTTGATGTCTATGAGGCTTTTCAGGATAAACAAGAGACAGTGGTGGTAGCTCTTGACCTGGAGGATAGCTACAAAAGGGTTAGGTATGATCGATTGATATACACTCTGTTGGACATGGAGGTCTGCCCTTACCTTGTCAGATGGGTGGCGGCAGGCCTTTATGAGCGTAAGGTTGCACTGTGCATGAGTTTCTGGACTTCTGGCCCCTGTACTATTACATCTGGGTTATCACAGGGATCTGCCATGTCCCAGTGCTCGTTAATTTCTACATCAGCAAATGCGCAGCTATTGAGATACCAGGTGTTGGTAGGATTTTGACATTTGCAGGTGATACAGACAAGGCAGGAACTGGTTACGATTGGCTGTAGACTTACAGATTGCATTAAACAGGATAGCAAAGTTGTGCAGGAACGCAGAGGCCGTTACAAACCCAGACAATGGCATCGGTTGTGTGATATTTCCTGGATAACCGGATTGTGAAGGCAGATGTCCTATGTATTACATTGGATGGATGCCCTCTTAATAGTGAGAGTAAATTTAAGTACTTGAGTGTTACCTATGACAAGTGTATGTTTTGTACTGATCATGTGGAGGCTTTAGTGGTGAAGGCTTGTAGGGGTTTTAATGCACTGATGGCGATGGCAGCAACCAGTGTAGATCAGAGAATGCTTTACAGGCTCTTTCAGCAGTTAATAATTTCTTTCATTGAGTATGGTTTGGGGCTGAGGACAGTATCAAAGAGAGTATGAAAGGTTGAAGCGCATACAGAATGCTGTCATATTGGTAATCCTGGGGTGCACAAAGGACACACCAACTATATGCTTGAGGAATCTCCAGGAAGCTACCAATAATGGCGGGTAGGCATATGGTCCTTCAAACCAAATGGTACCTGAGAATTGCTGCAGATAGCTATCACCCCCTGCATGAGACCATGGATATGGTCGATATACACATCCTTGTACTTGTGTTTTTGGTTTTTTCCCTGTGGTGCAATTACTCATGCTTCCTCTCCACATTTGCTGTGATAGATATCTTCATGACGTCTCTATTAGCTTCATAAGTGATGTATGAATGAAATAACGTATGAGAGGAAAGATATAAGAAGGAGCAGATGTCTCGGTTGGCCACTGGGCATTCGCTAAGTGGATGTGTTTCAGCAGAGTAAAGTATATTTATGAATTTCTGCGACAGTTGGCTCTGGTGTGTCCGGCTTTCTGACATGGTGAGCATTGGAGTATCTTTGGGGTAGACATTTCCGGTTGTTGCATTGTCCCGTCTATCGTGTCCCGACTATCGCAGCGGTGTCCTACACATCCTTTCCTCCCACTGATTGTACTACGACATTCGCCTGGATACTGTTGCAGTGTCCTGTCTTTCGTAGCGGTGTCCGACACATCCTTTCCTCCCACTGATTGTACTACGACATTCGCCTGGATACTGTTGCAGTGTCCTGTCTTTCGTAGCGGTGTCCGACACATCCTTTCCTCCCACTACTAACACAGCGACGTACGTCTGAATGTTATTCATTGATAAAAGCCGCTCCACAACGTTGCTTGTATTGTGTGTCCGGCTTTCTGGTAGTGTGAGAATTGAAGGATCTTTGCGATATACTCTTCCGACTGTTGTGCTTTCGCGTGTGATTCTATGACAATAAAGGAAAGCACAGAACAGTAACACTTCTCCCAACCATCTATGCCGTAAGAGGCTACAAAGTAAACTTTATATCTTACAGGTGCCTTGAGGGAAAGCACAAGGTAGTAACACTGCATCCTACCACGCATTTCGTAACAGGTAATGAGTATTCTGCCCGTATGTTATTGGGACACTAAAATGCATAAAAGAATAGTATCACATTGTAACATATCCATACTGGTCGTAATAGGCGAAGGAGGAGGGTTGGGCGTGAAGCTGGCTTTGGCATTCCGTAGTATTAACCTTAGCAGCAAACCCCAACCAATCATGAACAAGTCTAAAGTTAAAGAAAAATAAAGGATTACCGAGACAGACAAGAGTAAGGGAGGCGCGTCTCCTAGAGACATGGCGCGATGCCAGAATTGGCACTTAGAATGTTAGATCTGTTTGTCGACAGCGCGGGTGGTTAAGGAGAAGAAGCACTATGACATTGGCATTTTGGGATTATGTGAACCACAGTGGAGCGGAACAGGCGAACAGACTACAAGCACAAGCATCGAACCCATCGTGTTCTGGTCACTGCCAATGTAAATTCATAAACATTACACCAACGAGCCCGTTGCCTTAGGATAGGATCGGAGAATCAAGAGAAGCTGTGCAATGATGAGCACACACACAATGCCCGAGCTGTTGGAAGTCGCACAGAACAAGCTAATGAATCGATGCCAGCGTACATTTCAAACGTACCTACACTCAGTGGAATATTTAAGGCATGTTTAAATAGGGGTTCATGTTGTGGTCTACCCCGAGGTAGACCAAGAAGGCGGTGGAGAGATAATACATATACAGACCTACAAGCACTTGGAATCAACGACTGACAAGAGAAGGTCCACCAGAGAGACGAATGGAGACGTATTGTATCTGCAGCAAAGAACCTCAATGGCTTGGAACGCTGAAGAAGAAGAAGAAGAAGAAGAAGAAGAAGAAGAAGAAGAAGAAGAAGAAGAAGAAGAAGAAGAAGAAGAAGAAGAAGAAGAAGAAGAAGAAGAAGAAGAAGAAGAAGAAGAAGAAGAAGAAGAAGAAGAAGAAGAAGAAGAAGAAGAAGAAGAAGAAGAAGAAGAAGAAGAAGAAGAAGAAGAAGACGAAGAAGACGAAGAAGACGAAGAATGTGTGATTCTAGTATACACTGGTTCTACTCCACTATAGTGCAATAGAGTTTGTGCACTGTGCCGACATTATCCTTGTGAGATATGTTGGATGAAATTAGGTCGTTGGACGGGGAATCGGTTTTCATGAAAAGTGTTTGCGAATAAACAAAATGAAACGACAAATATGTAGGTCGGCATGATCGAATGGATAAAAGGGCTCGATCTTAAACATCCAGTGTGCTGATGCCGAGGTAACGGGTTCAACCTCTACACAGGTCAAATGGTGTGATATGTAGATTTAGAAATGGGAGATAGATATCCCAAATTAGTTGAGGCCTATTATTAACAGAAGACCAGAAATGGCGCTTAAGACTCCCTAGTGCGAAACAGGTCATATGGTAAGTTTCTGCAAGGTCTAAATGGAGGTTTTCAAGTAGAAGGTCAAGACAACCATGAAAGTCACCGCATTCAGAGAGGAGAAAGCTCACTCTAGATACACTGAAAACGTGTAGTCTTTCTGCCACACTCCGTTCTCCAGATATGTTGTTAAATGATATCACCTTTAACTCACAAAGTTAGACAAAATCCCACCCCAAAAGAAATTAAACAACTCTTATTATACATTATAATAGTATAATGGGAAAACATGATGGGGAAGGGTGATTCTAGATAGACATCAACATTATACACAATCAAATTCACACACACTCTCTTCTTCTTCTTCTTCTTCTTCTTCTTCTTCTTCTTCTTCTTCTTCTTCTTCTTCTTCTTCTTCTTCTTCTTCTTCTTCTTCTTCTTCTTCTTCTTCTTCTTCTTCTTCTTCTTCTTCTTCTTCTTCATCTTCTTCTTCTTCTTCTTCTTCTTCTTCATCTTCTTCTTCTTCTTCTTCTTCTTCTTCTTCTTCTTCTTCTTCTTCTTCTTCTTCTTCTTCTTCTTCTTCTTCTTCTTCTTCTTCTTCTTCTTCTTCATCTTCTTCTTCTTCTTCATCTTCTTCTTATTGTTATTGTTCTTATTCTTGTTCGCCTTGTTATTGTTCTTCCTCTTGTTCGTCTTGATATTGTTCTTCTTCTTGTTATTCTTGCTTTTTTTCCCCAAACCAACAGCATGCTCAGGCATACACACATAATATCGCTGCCAGAATGTCAACACAACAATCCGTTACTAGAATTACAGTTCATCGTTAATGGAAGAGGAAGTCACATACATTTATAGGCCAATTGGCAATCGATGAGTTCAAGTCAAGGCAAAAAGAATCGGCTTCAATGCACTATGTCCTATCTCATTCAGATTGATTTTCTGTCCTTAGGGCGGTCTGTCGAAAGGATCCCATAGAGCACGAACTCTATAGCTTCAGCACTATCGCCCTGACACTGACACAAGTTGTCAAGCTATCAGTAACTGACTACGTTCATCTCTTGTGCTGCGTCTAGTCCCCTGTTATGTCCAATATACTACCCAACATAACAACCACAACATGAACCACTGGTTAAACATATTATTGCTGTTATTGCTGATCCCTGTGTATTCTATTGCGAATCGTATAGATCTTAAGAGGGGGGAGGGATGCATGCACTACTAAAACGAATGACGTAGTCCGCAAAAGAAACCACGACCCTCGTAACGTGAGACAGGCGCGTTGAGTACTTTGTCACGGCGACCCCCTATAGAACGAACGAACGAACGAACGAACTTTATTTTAAAAGGGTTAAGAATTGGGCATGCAGGTCCGTTTTACATACTGCCCATCTATCACTCACTTTCATACATTATTTCATTCATACATCTTTCAAGGCTAACAGAGAGCAGCAACAATATAAATGGCATGCATTATAAAGGCATGGGCAAAATGCAAACATCAATACTACACGACTCAGTAATATTAGATAATAGTGTGACACTTGCTATTAGCCATGTGGAATATACCGGTCTACCAAAAGGGGACTGGCTGTTATACTAGGGTTTTGTTATTATTATTATTTCTGTTATTACGGGGGAAGGTAATCCGTAATGAGATAGTGTTCGAATAATTTGCGATTATATGTATAGGGATTGGTAATGTCTTTGATTTCTTGTAGAAGATTAGATGGGAGATGTGGTCAATGATGCTCCACCCACCTTCACTTGCCAAAGGATTTTCTGGGACTCATTTTGTGTAAGCGGGGTCGACCTGGGAGTGCCATGGAGGTTATATTTTGCCATCTCACTCGATCACCAGAATCGTAAATCAACTCTGTGGTCTTGTCCCGACCATACCACATGGCCAAGTAAGCCAGGTATTTAGTTCTCTGCCTTACCTCGTTACTTTCCCCTCAATGTTGCCAGTTTTCACTACGTCAGTTAAGGGGAAATACAAGCTTTGATGAGGAATCAAACACATAACCATGGAATGTCAGCTAAGCACGCTAGCTACTGGATCACTGCCTCTCGCCTCATCATGGCAATGAAAATAGAAACGTCAATTGGCAGCTTGAGATTTGGCTAGAAGGGAACAAGATTAACCACCGGCTAGCACGTTCTAGTTAAAGCTCTCTGGTGAATGGGTTACGGACAAATGTGTACGCCCGCATACCGCGTTTGAAACACAGCTGCAGGTGATATGGCGGCTGACCGCCTTTCAGTACAACGATATTAATGTTGATCGTTCAGAAAGCAATAGGAAACTATTAGAATATAAACTTGTTATGAAATCACACACAGCCATACAAGTTGTAGCTGACTGCAACGTCCTGTAAAGGATATGCAACTAACTCTGTGTGTGTGTGTGTGTGTGTGTGTGTGTGTGTAAATCCATCCATTCGTTTGTATAGCCAGCCATGCATCCCAATATCACCATCCATTCACTCATTAATCAATATAACTACCTACCTGTCTCGAAGTGCCTGTCCTCTAAATCCCACGGGACCGTACACTCAAAGCAACTCAAATTGAACTCGTCAAAAACAGATCAGAACAACAAAACATGTTCTATCTTACCAACAGGATCATGAACATATGGCAGTCTCAAATCGAGCAAACGATTTTCAGACGTACGTTTATTCCGCCGCAGGACAAAGTATATACTCTTATAGAAACGTGAGCTGATCCCTATACGCAGGATCGGCGCTCACTTAAATAACATCTACCTACGAGCTCTAAGTCCGGCTCGCTGCCCTTGAGGCCTAATTATCCAAATCCTCAGTTCAACTGATTAAACAAAATTCTAGGTATCCGCACCCGGTCTTTCTACTGTTGTGTTGTCTTTAATACATTCCTCTCCGGACTCCCAGCTGCTTCATCACGAAATTACCGCCTCCAGGTGTCACCTTCACACGGAGCCTTTTAGAAACACATCCTTTCGAATCCACAATTCACAGCGTCCCCTGTTGCCGTCCAATGACGTTGTTTTCCTTTCCTTGGTTTCTCATATTTGTCGTCCAGTTTTGTGACTGTCTGGGAAAATCCAGTAAGGTCTCTTCTTTATACTTGGTGGCGCGTGTTCCGTTATGTGGCATAATGCCCCCTCCCAGATAAAAAAAAAATTATTTATAATTTTTTTCTTTATATCTGTATATCTGTACGACTATCACAACAATTTTTTTTTTAAACTACAACTGAATAGCAGTTGGTTTTACCCCATTATCTACCCTTTAAAAAAATAAAGCTACTTAACGGGCACGCCCACCTGTCCAAACCCTCCGTTGGACGTCGTGTGGCTGATCATGGGCAATCAGACCAACTAATACACATATTAGTCCCTACCTTGTCATAATAGACAAGTGTGTCCTAACTCTAGGTATTACCATGAGTTTAGGACGAGGGTAATAATGAGGTTTTCCATGTAACCATTTTTGTTGTAGTTGATCCTTGTTGTCCTTGTTTGGTACCATACATCTATTTCTTTTCCTGAAATTTATCTCCATGGGTAGGGTGACTTATACGCTTTCCGCCTTGAGAATCCATTGATCCTTTTCCTGTGGATATCTTAAGAATGTCGCTTGATTGTATCTATTATTTTGCTCCTTCTGTGCAGCTTAATCCATCTAATATAATATTAATTAATCCAGCAACATTGTTAATGCAAGTAAATAATTAATATCATAGAATTCAATATTTATATTAATACCAATACCATATTAATACTAATTTACAATTACTTATTAATAATTTAACAATCAACTAATGAATAACTATTATTAACACAATCATATACTGTTCAAAGTTAGTGTGACAATACAAAACAAAATACTTGGCTTGGCCATTGAATGCACAATGAATGTTCCAATCATGCGTCTCTTGTGAAGTTCTTATTCCGAGTATTGCCTTCACTCACGCTGTCAATGGAAAATCGGTAACATGTGTACCTAATTGACTAAATTCTATTTGCAATCCTAATCATAATAATAATTAATATTTAGTTGATTCTTATAGCATTGCTCCCTCAACTCGGCGCTATCTTAATATATCTTTATCAAATGTCTTACTAACTTATGAAAGAACAGAACATTAACATATAACTAATTAACTTATAACAAAGATCTGCCTTTCTATTCAAATATAATCGACTGAGAATGTCAGCAAGATTATTATCCTTTCCAGGAATGTGACAGATGTCAAATTCATAGTCTTGTAATAGTAATGACCATCTATGTATTCTAGAATTCTTCGGATGACCCGATTTGAAAATTTGCAAAGGTTTGTTATCCGAAAGAACCAGAAATTTCCTACCTAGTAAGTATGTAGAGAATTTCTCAATACTTTCAATTAAAGCTAGAGCCTCTAGTTCAGTAACAGCATAGTTTCTCTGAGTTTCAGATAGCTTCTTACTGAAGTAAAGAATAGGATGTAGTTTCCCTTCATGTAGTTGAAGTAATACAGCTGAAATAGCATGTAGACTAGCATCCGTTTGTAAAACAAAGTCTTTTGAAATGTCAGGTAATTTCAAAATAGGATATGTACTAAATAGAGTTTTTATTTGTTGTAATAACTTCTCATGATCCTCTGTCCAAACTATCTTTGTTGGTTGACCTTTCTTTAAAAGTTCCGAGAATGTTGCTGTTATATGTGCAAAATTAGGGATAAACTTTTGATAATAATTAATCAACCCTAATACACTCCTAAGCTCCTTCTTGGATGTTGGAGGTTTGATATTGAGAATCTTTGTCACAACTAATGGATCTGTTTTCCTAAATCCGTTAGAGATTCTATGACCTAGAAATTGTATCTCAGTAAACCCTATCTCAATTTTACTTGGTTTAGCTTTCAACCCATGTTCTTGTATTCTCTGAAATACTTGTTTTAGAATTTTAACATGTGTGTCAATATCACAAGTATGAATACAAATATCATCCATATAAGTTGCTACGTTGGTAATTCCATGAAGTAATCTTCTCATCATTCTCATGAATGTACTTGGTGCATTTTGTAAACCAAATGGAAGATATGCCCATTCATATAATCCCAACGGAGTGCTAAAAGCTGTAATATGCTTTGAATCTTCCTCCATTGGAATTTGCCAATATCCTTTTGTAAGGTCAATTTTCGAAAATAGTTTTCGAGTTTGCCATGGTTTCAATTAACTCATCGATATTTGGCATAGGTTCTGCATCTAGTAAAGTTAATTCATTAACTTTCCTATAATCAACGCATAAACGTAATGACCCATCTTTTTCTTAACAATTACAACTGGTGAACAGTAATTTGAAATTGATTTTTTATAATTCCAGTTTTATCTAGATTTGAAATTTCTGCAGTAACTTTTTCCAAATAATGTATTGGAATAGGATATGGTTTCACTTTAACTGGGATATTTGATAATAAGTTATCTTATGTTTAATCAGTGATGTCTGCCCCGGTTTATCTGAAAAAATTGAACTATATTCCTTTATTGCAGTAATAAGCTTTTCTCTATCTTGTACTGATAAATCTTTACTTATCTGTATCGCTTGCCAATTACTGTCGCTATTCACTATAGGTGTTGGAATTTGTTGTTTTATAGCATCTTCTTGTTGCTCATTAATTACCCAACAAGCTGTTGCTATCCTATGAGGAATTTGTTGTGTCACTTGACCTGAGTTATCCTCACGTGGAATATATGGCTTCAACATATATATTAATATGAAAAATTTTATGTTTGCCATTGACATCAATACGATAATCTACATCGCTAATTTTCTTAATTACCTTAAATGGACCTTGCCATGAAGTAACAAGACAATCTCGAGGATCAGGTAACAATAACCAAACCTCTTCTTCTTCTTTCAAGACTATTGTCTTGGCGTTCCTATTACCATATTGTCTGTATCTTTCTCCAGCTTTATCTAGTGCAGATTTTGCAATCTGACAAGCTGTGATAATTTTGTCCTCTTAATTGTGTCACCATTTCATATGCATCTCTTTTCGGATGATCATATGTTTTCTTTGTGAGTAAGTCATTATATATTAATAATGGACCTCTTGGACTTGCTCCATATACCAATTCGAATGGAGAAAACCCTGTACTAAATTGTGGTACCTCTCGGTATGCAAATAGTACCGCTGGTAATAACATATCCCAATCTTTGGGCCTTTCCGCAGCAACTTTCGCCAGAGTTCGTTTAAGAACTCCGTTGTAGTTCTCATTCACACCATTTGTCATCGGGTGCCAAGGTGAACTAAACACCTGTGGAATCCCAAGTATCTTCATTGCCTCTTGAGTAGCCGTTGATATAAACTGACTACCTCTATCTGATAATATGCTGCTAGGAAATCCTATTCTGCTAAAAATTATCAACAATGAATCTAGAATGGATCTACTCGTGATACACTTTAAAGGAATAGCCTCTGGCCAACGAGTACAAAGATCAATCATAGTTAATATGAATCTATTGCCTCGATCAGTAGTTGTATTTAGCGGACCCACAATATCTATAGCTATTTTCTGAAATGGTCGTGATGCCAAATCAGTTTTCTGAACATGTGCTTTGGGATGTTTGCCTTTTTGTGTGGTCATCTGACATAATGTACATGAACGTACATGTGTGGTAATGTCTTTGTTATATCCAGGCCAATAGAACTGCGTTAGCAATCTATTAGTGGTTTTAGCAATCCCCATATGACCAGCGAATGGAGAATCATGTGCTAATTTTAATGCTTCAGTACGATATTTCGATGGAAGTACAGTCTGAAAATAACGTGATGTACCTCTATCATATCGTCTCGATAAAATATTATTGTCTAGGAAAAATTTCCAATTACCTCTTTTACCTTGTTTTATTGGTTCACTCAGTTTCTTACAACAAGATTTTAGAGTCGGATCCAGTTTCTGATCTTCTGGTAAATCAGTCACTAGTCTGATATTATTTTCTAATTTGTCACTGTCTTTATCCCTTTTGTCTTGAGCTCGTGTAATTGTGTTAGCTCTTGTATGATCAATTTCCCATTGCTTTGCTTCATCATGCATTACTTGTTTCGCATCTGGTATGTTACCAATCAGTAATCCGGCACATGGATTTGGTAATACCGCTGCATTTATTGTGCCTTCGTAATATGGTGACATAATCGTAATCGTGGCAATCTTATATCTCTCTATTGTGCCACCGAATGTTCTGCACTCTACAGTCTCGTCTGTATAATCTTCTTCTTTTATGAGCTTTCGATCTACTCCGACAATCGAAGCTCCAGAATCACGAATGCAAGCAGTGGGTTCACCATTTACCCATGCTTGATGAACTTTTAGTTTGCCATTTTGTATGCTAACGGCATTAGCTTCATGAATTGTTTCTATACATTCATTACTAATACTGTCAGTTATACCCGTATCTGACTTATTAGTCTGATCATCATACCGTTGTATGATAGCTGCGTGTGTCTCTTCTAAATCGTCTGAGTCACTACTGGAGTATATGTATGCTGTACTCGCTTCCTTCCAGGCATTTCTCATCGGACACGACCTACTAGTGTGTCCGTACGCCCTACATGAGTAACATTTAATGCTTCTTTTAAAAGAGTCATACTTACTTCTCTTCTTAGTAGTAATGTCTTTCAGATATGCGGTATAACCTGGATGTTTATCGCACATTTCTAAATTTCCATGCGATAATCTACAATACTGACATCTGGTGAATTGGCCTTTCCTTGGTCTATCACCTTCTCTATTGTAAGGATTATTTCTATTGCCACCACTACTAAACTTTCTAAACTTACCGTTTCCTCTCTGGAATTTTGCACTTGCTCCTATTACTAATTCAGGTTGAGTACAGTTGGCAAACACGTCTCTATGTGCATTAAAGTAAGACTCACCTTTAGCTTCCATCTCACTTAAACTCTTACATTTATTTTCCATCAGAACTACTGCCATAGGTTCTGGTATCGCAGATAACAGTCTATCTCTGATAATTAAATCTCTAATTTTTTCATAATTAGATTCTATATCAGCAGCCTTACACCACTTGTCAAAACTAGATGACATTTCTGAAGCAAAATCAAGGAACGTTAGGTTCGATTTCGGTGTAAGTGTCTTACACTTCGTACGTAAACCAGCCTCGTCCAATGAAAAATGTGATAGCACACGATCGCGCATGTATTTGTAATTTGTACGTAAATCTTCAGGAATTAACTCTATCACTTTTAACGGCTCTAACGCGAGGTGACGATGAAATAAAATCGGTACGTCCTTCTCCGGTACCTTGTAGTACTTTACGAGCACATCGAAATTCGTTATCCATGAACTAACTGAATCACCTTGTTGAAAATTCCTGAATAAACCTTGGTACTTTTTTACAGGATCGTTCTGTTTAGCCATCATTTTCTCTCGTTCGATTTCAGCTCCACGTTCCATCTCCAGAGTCTTGACCCTTAGGTTACCTTCAACCTCCTTGTCCTTCCAAAGTGTTTCTGTAGCAAGTCGCTCTTTATCAAACGCCAATTGTTTCTCTTTCAATTGCATTTCCATAATTAACTTCTCTTTTTCCGCTGCAATCTTTTCGAGTTCCACATTTAATTCTCTTTCTCTAGCCTCCATTCGTTCGCGTTCCAACACCATCTCTTTTTCCTTTAGTTCTCTCGCAAGTTGTTTATCTTGCTTTTCTGATGCCAGTCTTCCTGTCGTTCCTCCTTCTCACGTGTAGCTTGCAGTTGTTTAGCTTCCTTCTCTGCTGCAAGTTGAAGTTGTCTATCCTCCTTGTCACGCTTCTGTTGCTCACTTGCCCAATTTCGAAGTTCGGCACCGGTTAAACTAGTCTTCTCACCCAACTCGATGAAATGTTGCAGTGTCGACATCTTGTCCTAATGTCCTACCTGTAAAATGAGCTATCTGGGTGAAATAAATATGGTTGTAGGTAAGAGAAGCAAAGAATCGACAAAATTGTAATATTGTCTCAGATCACTATCACTCGGATAGTAAAGTAAATGTTGTATCACAATTGAGCAAATATAACACAAATAAATTTGTAGTGTCAACTCGAACACCACCAAAAAAAAAATCAAATATCTCTATAATAAACTAAATAAATATACTAGAGAAATAAATATGAAGAAATATATTTAATATACAATATATATGTAACGCAAGACAACTAACAATCATCAAAGACGAATGACGAGTGACGCGAATACATATTACTGTTTACAAACAATAACAAATTTTTGTATCCACATTTTTAACGGGTAACGCACATACTATACTACTACAGTTATGACAAGACAATAGTATTGTGGTGAAGCCCGCAAGATCAAAACAAAAAAAAATTGATAAATAGTGCTTTATTACTAGGATCAATGCTATAATACATCAACAATACAATTGCTACTGGCCTTTAGTGCATCTCCCGAACGTAGAGTAATACTTGAATCGCTCGAGAATTGATATAATTTGAGACTCTCAATTACGTGTTGTTAAGTTCCAAACTATACTGATCCGTAATCGGCAATCGATCAGTTGTATCCTGGTTGCATGAAAATATGTGAGGAGTTGTGTAACGATTGTTGCTCCTGCCTTGAGATGATAGTACAATTAACTTGTACTCGTACCCTGGACCGACGTGGTCCGTCACCGACTCATAAGAACACGTAGTCGGCTGTGGTATATCGACGAAACTTGAGTTTATTTCAGCCTTAGTATTGATACTTTAGGCTGAATGTGCGCTGTAGGTACTTGAGTGAATGATGTCCACAGTGAAGTAAGTACAGTTGAATGACGTGATTCGACTTCTGGTAAGTAAAGTCCAATGAGTGAACAGGCTGTGTGCCCGTTATCACGATGATAAACGATAGTGTAGTCTTGTTATCAATCCGTGTGACAGTGTTCGTATGTCCTGGCGTCAGCGTATTAGAGTACGTTCGTAAATTCAGTTCATAAATGCCGACGTGAGGAGTTCGTGTTCGGTCTCGATTGACCGAGTTGACTTGCTCGATGCTAGAAAAATCCTCGACAATTTCAACAATAATATGTCCTAGTGTACGTGTGCGTGACGTCCTGACGTGTGATGAAGTGTCCGGTATGTGAATAATGTAATGTCCTCAATGACGTAATAAATATGTGTACACTGAACTGGTTGTCATTATGCGTTGATGTATGTAACGTCCAGCTGTAAATATGTTCAGATATGTGCAACGTCCAAATAACGTAACATCTTCCTTGTCAATTATGGTGGAGACGAGTGTCCGTGGTGTACGTGCTATCCATCTTGACACATGACGAAGTGTGCATATAAAATGTCGTAATATGTACTAACTCACTTATGCGTCGATAATTCAGACATGAAGTAGTGTCGGCAGCAGATATAATGAACGTATGATGTACATGCCCCACAAATGTAGGTAGTTAAATGCTTTGGCGTTCTGAACAAACAAGTTAAAACTTTCTGTAATGTTCACAGAATTAGCGAATGTCTTTCCAACAACGTAACTATAACTGTGCGTTGGCAGTACACCCCATCATGTGCGTATCAGTCCACCGATAAATCTGATAAAATTGTGACAAATGTCTGAGCCTGTAATGAACTTCATAGATCCAGCAAATTGCTCAACATAATGCAACACATTCGAGTAGTTCCAATCGATCATAGATTCAAATTGTCAATAGTTGTGCTATAGTATAATAGGTTACTGTGGTGTAGAATTGTGGCATCGCAGTGTTTCTTCAGATCTCACTGCCTACTCACATCGACATAATTCCTTTCAATGTCGACCATGGTGTCAATTGTTTCGTATATCTCATATGTAACCACCATCTTCTTTTCTCACGTAGACTTGTAGTTGTAACTGTATATTCTTTAAATAAATAATGTTCTTAAATAAGTTACACTATTACTAAATGTTCGTTGTTTCTAATATTTCATAGCGCTGTGGTGTGTTCAATAAGGTGGAATGTTTTTGCGCATCTGGTGCAAACTTGATATGATTAATAGATCGCACTTCTTGAACATGATTGAGTTATTATGTAATAATTTTGTACGTACTTACAGTTTTTATGATGTTTTAATTTCACCTGTTGTTATTACTTTATCACAAAATGATCTTTCACTTCATTTATTTCGGCTGTTGTTCCGGCATTTTTATGACGCGGGTTTTCATGTGCTCCTTCTTTCTTTCTGTGTAGCACGGTGTGGAATGTGCCGCTGGCGCGTAATTTCTTTTATGATCAGCTATGGAAACTGGCGGGGAATCTGTGTTGACAAACAAACAGTCCAGAGACGACCCCCATGTGTCTCGAAGTGCCTGGCCTCTAAATCCCACGGGACCGTACACTCAAAGCAACTCAAATTGAACTCGTCAAAAACAGATCAGAACAACAAAACATGTTCTATCTTACCAACAGGATCATGAACATATGGCAGACTCAAATCGAGCAAACGATTTTCAGACGTACGTTTATTCCACCGCAGGACAAAGTATATACTCTTGTAGAAACGTGAGCTGATCCCTATACGCAGGATCGGCGCTCACTTAAATAACATCTACCTACGAGCTCTAAGTCCAGCTCGCTGCCCTTGAGGCCTAATTATCCAAATCCTCAGTTCAACTGATTAAATAAAAGTCTAGGTATCCGCACCCGGTCTTTCTACTGTTGTGTTGTCTTTAATACATTCCTCTCCGGACTCCCAGCTGCTTCATCACGAAATTACCGCCTCCAGGTGTCACCTTCTCACGGAGCCTTTTAGAAACACATCCTTTCGAATCCACAATTCACAGCGTCCCCCGTTGCCGTCCAATGACTTTGTTTTCCTTTCCTTGGTTTCTCATATTTGTCGTCCAGTTTTGTGACTGTCTGGGAAGATCCAGTAAGGTCTCTTCTTTATACTTGGTGGCGCGTGTTCCGTTATGTGGCACTACCTACCTACATGCCTGCCTGTCTACATACCTATTCAACTCATTCACCAGCTCATGTAACTGTGTCTGCGTGCTTACGTGTCCGCATTTATTGTCTGTCAGTCTGCCTATCTGTCTGTATGTCCTCGTTCCTGCAGCCTGCCTGCAGCCTGCCTGTCTGCTTGCTTGCTTGCCTGTCAGTCTCTGTGCCTGCAATCTGTCTGTCTTTCCGTCTGCAGCCTGCCTGTCTGCCTGCCTACCCGCCTGCTTGGCTCTTGCCTCTTGGGAATGTGTGAGTGCATGTGCGATGGGTGGGTTGGTGGGGGATGTGTGTGCGTTGGGTGTGGTTGGGGGATGGGTGGTTAGCGGTGTGAGTTGGGAGAGGATTGAGGGTGGAGGATGGGTGTGTGGGTTAGGATGTGTATGTGGGTGGGCGAGAGATGTGTGGGTTAGTGGGGGATGTTTGTGTGGGTGGCGAGTGTGTTTGGGTTGGGGGAACAGGTGAGGGCGGAGAGTGTGGGTGGGGGATGTGCGGGAGGCGGATGAGTCGGTTGGTGGTGTATGTATGTGTCCCTGGGTGTGTGTGTGTGTGTGGGTAGGTGGGGTGTGTGTGTGTGTGGGGGGGGGGGTGATGTGTGGGTAGGTGGGAGATGGGCCTCATAACATGGTGATTTATCTTGTTTATGTTTACAACATTCATTTCACAATGTGTTTTTTTCTTCCTATAAGTGTATAATGCTCTTGATGAATGAAAGATGAGTGATTGGAAGGGCCGTATGTAACACGGGCCTGCGTTCCCAATTTGTGACCCTTTCAAAATAAAGTTGATTTGATTTTGATTTTATTTTATTTGCCTGCTTACCTGTTTCTCGTGTTATCTCTCTGTTTGACTTGTTATCCCATCTTTTTGCCCTGTTATCGTATCTGTTTGTCATGTTATCCAACCTGTTTTTCTGTTGTAGTTTCATCAACACCCCCAACCTTTCAGTGGATGTGGCGAACAAACGGCGGCTATCTGGCAGAGATCAACAGCCTGGAGGAGAACAACGTGGTGGTCGCTCAAATCAGGAACATTCACGAATACTTATATCATTATGGCAAGGGACACATTAAACAGTGATTTACTATTGATTTGCATTTCATTATCGATGCTTCAGTATTTTATAATCATTATATGTTATCTTGTTCAAACATTGTTTATATTTCAGAATAATACATTTCATTCTATTTTATCCTGTTTAAACATTGTCCATATTTCTGAATCAAGTAAATCAGTATATTTCATGTTGGTTAACCATTGTCCATATTTCAGTATCATGAAATTATTATATTACCAGAACGTTTATTAAATAGACAAACAAGTCCAACATTAATACAAAACTCTAAACCAATATTCTAACCAATACAAATCACTAAACCAATATTCTGACAAATACAAATCACTAAACCGATATTCTCATACATACAAAACACTAGCGAATATTTTCACATATACAAATCACCAAACCAATAAGAAAAAAATATGAAACAGACAGACAGACAGACAGACAGACAGACAGACAGACAGACAGACAGACAGACAGACAGGATAGAGGGGATAGAAGTTCACAGGGACAGAGGGACAGATGGATGGAAGGACGGATAAATGGATAAATTGATAGACATACAGATGGACGGACGAACGGCTGGCTGGCTGGCTGGCTGGCTGGATGGATGGATGGATGGATGGATAGATAGATAGATAGATAGATAGATGGATGGATGGATAGATAGATAGATTAGATAGATAGATAGATAGATAGATAGATAGGTAGGTAGGTAGGTAGGTAGGTATGTAGATAGATAGATAGATAGATAGATAGATAGATAGATAGATAGATAGATAGGTAGATAGATAGATAGATAGATAGATGGATGGATGGATAGATAGATAGATTAGATAGATAGATAGATAGATAGATAGATAGATAGATAGATAGATAGATAGATAGATAGATAGATAGATAGATAGATAGATAGATAGATAGATAGATAGATGGATAGATAGATAGATAGATAGATAGATAGATAGATAGATAGATAGATAGATAGATAGATAGATGGATGGATGGATAGATAGATAGATTAGATAGATAGATAGATAGATAGATAGATAGGTAGGTAGGTAGGTAGGTAGGTATGTAGATAGATAGATAGATAGATAGATAGATAGATAGATAGATAGATAGATAGATAGATAGATAGATAGATAGATAGATAGATAGATAGATAGATAGGTAGGTAGGTAGGTAGGTAGGTATGTAGATGGATAGATAGATAGATAGATAGATAGATAGATAGATAGATAGATAGATAGATAGATAGATAGATAGATAGATAGATAGATAGATAGGTAGGTAGGTAGGTAGGTAGGTATTTAGATGGATAGATAGATAGATAGATAGATAGATAGATAGATAGATAGATAGATAGATAGATAGATAGATAGATAGATAGGTAGGTAGGTAGGTAGGTATGTAGATGGATAGATAGATAGATAGATAGATAGATAGATAGATAGATAGATAGATAGATAGATAGATAGATAGATAGATAGATAGATAGATAGGTAGGTAGGTAGGTAGGTATGTAGATGGATAGATAGATAGATAGATAGATAGATAGATAGATAGATAGATAGATAGATAGATAGATAGATAGATAGATAGATAGATAGATAGATAGATAGATAGATAGATAGATAGGTAGGTAGGTAGGTAGGTATGTAGATGGATAGATAGATAGATAGATAGATAGATAGATAGATAGATAGATAGATAGATAGATAGATAGATAGATAGATAGATAGATAGATAGATAGATAGATAGATAGATAGATAGATAGATAGATAGATAGATAGATAGATAGAACTTACCCTCGATCTTTACAGTCGTCACGATGTTCTCCAACATCATGAGTACACAAAAAGACTGACAGGCAGACTCTCAAACAGATGACGAGACAGGCAGGCATATCAAACAGACAATCAAACAGACATATAGTCAGGCCGACACGCAGAAAGTTCAGAGAAGCACACAAAAAAAGGTAGACAGGCTTGTGTGAACACAGCAAACACACATACAGACCAAGAGACATAGACAGACAGACAGTCAGTGAACAGAGCCTGCACCTTCCTCGTAGTTGGCCTTGAATTTCTCAGGAAATATAATGTACCCGCCACTAAGTAGGTTTAGTAATGTCAGTGAATAAGTGTGTCGCACTTTTCCGTTTTCATTTCATGTCATTTCCCCGGAAGCTCTGCTTTGTTGGTGTTGCTGTTTGTTGAAAGAATCAGCAGGATGTAGCTGTACAGGATATACAATTGATGATTCAGATCCGTTATGTTGAGGATAATACAGTAAGAGATGTATATAAGGCAAGCGTCTGAGCAGTGATATTGCATTGGGGCAAGACATTTTCTTTGCTGACAAACTGCTTACAAAGGTGGCCGAGGTATGTTCAATGTTGAATCATGCGGAGTCGTTACGTAAACGTCATATCCATCTATCATGTGCCATGCCGATAAGCGTGGGTGGTCAAGTACTGCCATGTCACTCGATCACCAGAGTCGTGGATCAGCTCTGTGTTCCTGTCTCGGCCATGCCACTTGGCCAAGCCATCCAGGTATTTACTTCTCGGTCTTCCCCTTGGTCTCTTCCCTTCGATCTTGCCAGTCGTCACCAAGTTCTCCAATTCATTTCTTCTCATAACATGCCCAAACAATTTTGACTGTCTACGTCTAATGTCTCTAATCAGTTTACGATCTTCATTTGTTTCTTGAAGGACTTGTTCATTGGTTTTTCTGTCTGTCCATGGTATTCTTTGCATTTTCCTCAGAAACCACATTTCCACAGCCATCAGCTGTTTTTCAGCTTGACTGCTTATTGTCCACGCTTCACATCCATACAAAAGTATAGGTTCTATGTAGCACTTCAACACTCTTTTTCTCGTTTCAATTGATATCTTTTTATTGGTCAGTATGTTTTTCATCTTGCAAAAGGCTACCTTCGCAATGGCAATTCTTGTTCTAATCTCTTCAAAGCATCGCCCATCAGATGTTATGACTGTGCCGAGATAACTGTATCGATTCACTTGCTTAAGAATATGCCCATTTACTCGTATATCACATTGTGGTATTTCCTTCTTCCCAGTGACGACCATAATCTGTGTCTTCTTAATATTCAGTTCTAACCCTTATTGTTCACTGTGTGCAACAACCGCATCTACTAAATTTTGCAGGTCCTGTTCATTGTCTGCAATCAAGACTGTATCATCTGCATATCTAATGTTATTGATGTATCGTCCCCCAATGTTGATTCCTTCCATATCTTCTATATTTCTGAAAATATTTTCACTGTACAGGGAAAAAATGATCTGGAGACATTACACATCCCTGTCTCACACCTCTTTTTATAGGTTGAGATTGACCTACATTGTTATCAATTCTGATGGCAGCTTGTTGTTTCCAATATATGCTTTTTTTTACAAGTCTAAGATCTTTTCCATTAATTTGAAGATCTTCAAGCATCCTTATCATGTCGACATGTCTCACTTTATCGAAAGCCTTTGTGTAGTCAATAAAGCAAAGATATAGATCTTTTTTTTATTACTTCTATAGAACGTTCAATTACTGTTCTCACTATATACACAGCATTTACTGAGCCCTTGCCTTCTACAAACCCACATTGTTCTTCTCCTATTTCGGGTTGTATTTTCTTCCTGACTCTTTGCATGATAATTCTCAGCAGAATCTTCGTGATGTGGCTCATTATACTAAATGTTGGATGTTGATCGCATTCCAAGGCTCCTGATTTCGTTGGGATTGCAATAATTATATAATTACATAATTCAGGAGGTATATCTCCAGTATCGTATATTGCGTTCTGCAGTTTGGTGACTTGGTCTATTCCATATTCTTCTAAGGCATTGAATAGACCAAGTCACCAGACTGCTGAATGCAATATACGATACTGGAAATGTCATATACACAAGTTTAATTTTTTCCCTTCGCTTGATATTTCTGTGTGTGAGTGTGTGTGTGTGTGTGTGAGTGTGTGTGTGTGTGTGTGTGTGTGTGTGTGTGTGCGTGCGTGCGTGCGTGCTTGCGTGCGTGCCTGCGTGTGTGTGCGTGTATGTGTTGTTTTATCGCTTGCCTTGAACTCAAACGGAGTCCATACACGGGCTATTACTTCTAGTGCACTGGTCTGATTTGATGTTTGCGTTTGGATTAGCTTGCCTTATTACCAATGTCCCTTGCCATCAGGCGAACTCACTCCTACTTCTGAGGTACTACTAATTGGTCCCCAAGTCAAGGGAGAGAAGACATTCCATTCAAAACATTTCAAAACTTTTTACTTGTCCAGCCTGCATTCCTAGATTATTATTACTGAGGCTTTCTTTTCGTTTTCTTCGCATCATTCAGTGAATTGCGTAGCACGTTTTCGTCAAGCCTGTGGCTAAGTAAACCCTTTATCGGGAAGCATGTATTTCGGGTTTCCCTTCCCTACCTGCTGTCTGACCCAAGTCTACCTGCAATGCAGCTGGTTTGTGTCTCTCCTCTCCAGTTTCTATTCCTGGTCCTGTCCGAAATGGGAGAACTTACCAGTAGCTGGGCTACCGTCGGCGTGGCTATTGGGGTCACAGAAACACGCAAGTCCATCTATCTCTGCAAGGTTTAGACACATACAGGAGTTGTTTTCTATACACGTTTCTTTCTTTGCAGTTACTGTTTCTTCCTCTGTTGCCGCAGATTTGCTGCCTCTCTTATCAGCTGGCTTCCTTTCTGTGTCGCTATGGAATGCTAGCTTTTTTATTATGACTTCATAGATACATTACTACAGTGATCCAGATTTTCAACTGTATGAGAAGGAGACAAAGTGTCTTTACTTGACGCTTGGTACAAAAATCTAGTTGATACAGTTAGACCTCACCTGCAAAAAGAATTCTATAAATTACACGATCAATGGTTCCATTCCTCGTCTAATTCGTAATTTAGCTTCTTAGACACGAGAATCTATTTCATGATGTTGATTGGTACTTTGCTATTCCTGTTCTTTGTTTCTGTGTAAATTAAAGTAGAGCATTTGCTGGTGTATAACACAGTGAAGCACATATCATTTTACCATAGAATTGAACATGCTGTGAACGTCGGGTCTTAATCAGATATGAGATGAGCTACTGTATAGCGGTAGACAGTTCTACCTGCTTTCAGTGAGCAGCGAATATTGGGCGCCGCTCGACAAACCCAGCACTTCCACATTATACCAACGGCTTCGGGTGAAGGAGCGTAATTGGAAGGGTGCACGCCTTATATTAGTGCGAGGAAGTGCACCCTAAAGACTAAATGTCATGGCAGGGCAGACCAGCCCGTAGGCCTTGGATGGCAACTGGTTTAAGATCGAAGCTCCGACAGGCGGACATTTATAGCATTGCTTTGCTGATGCGGCAGATTCTGCAGCGTGTCTTATTCCACGCGTTTAGCATTGCTTTGCTGATGCGTCAGCTTATGCAGTTTGTCTTATTCCACACGTATTGGTCTTACTTTTCATCGGGAATAAGCTAGGCAGGCCGAGAGATGGAACATGATGCATGGACAACACATGGTCTCTACAATTCATCCCAAGTTTTATTCTATGGAGAGATACAACTTCATCCCTGGTCTTACCACAATGGGTTGTAATTAGTATGCCCTTTTCGAAGCACAACGTAACACAATGTCATCTGTCAAGACGACAAGGTTCCTGTTAGTTAGGAACATGTTTTAGCATATAAAAGATGAGTGTTTTAATGTGTGAATTTAATTAAGTTGGGTTAAGTCAAGAAGCAATATCACAGCACTTAGAACATGTCCATAAGTGCTTCGTCTCTATCTTCAACAACCAACTAAGAGTCCCAATATTTATAATATCTGATGCAGCTGATTATGTGTCCGTCTAATGTTTCCTCTGGTCACTTCTGCTGCATCAAACTCCCCAGGACATGATGTCTGTTCCTTCACAGTATTCACATGATCTCAAAGGGCCCTGACCAGATCTGTCCTATCGTGCAAATATACCCCGCCTTGCTGTGAGACTCAGCCAACCTGTCCGCCTGCTCTTTTCCCAGCACACCGAGCCTGCTAGTCACTGCGCTACCTTCCCTCCCTATTAAGGGTTAGTTAAAAGTTACTTAGTTGCATATCCTTTACAGGACGTCGTAGTCAATCCCAATATTTTGGCTGTTTGTGATTCCCATGCAAGTTTACGTTCAGAAGTTTGCCATTGATTTCTGAACTACCGGCATTCATACCATTTCATGAAAACCAACGCAAGTTGCTCTGCTGCCAAATCGCCCGCAACTGTGTTTCGAACGCGGTATGCGGGGTTACGAATTGCGTCCGTAACTCCTTCGTTACAGAGCCGTCTTTATTAAGGATATGAGAAGCAATCTAATACATGAGGAGGTAGAGCTAGTGAGAGATCAACTCTTTCAAGTAGATTGTGATAAGATCAGTTATCAGTTATCTGTTATCAGTTGGGGTATCTTCATTGCACTCCGAACTGGTCCATAGGTGCTCAGATCCTCCCCCTAGCATATGCATCAGCGTCCGGTGGCTAATAGTGCCAGTTCTGTGTTGGTTGACGAGGCACCTCGTTTTACCCGATGTACCTCTCGCGTCTGGCCGTGCCGATTCTTACTCCCAAGTCTTTCATCCTGGACAGCGATGTGGAATTCACTGACGTCAAAGTCCTCTGTTCTCGACATATCTTTAAGGACGTTAATAACATCGGCACGATCCATGGGCTGGCCATCTACAGGGGGTGCAGAGCCAGCCAGTTTATCAGCTAGTTCATTTCTCTCGACTCCCGCATGTCCTGGGACGAAGATGAAGGTGACTTTACGGACAACAGACTTCCGCAGCGACTCAGTCCACTGTCTACGTACAGATCCAGCTTCGACCTTCTGAATCATGCTCATTGAATCACTTAGTACACACACGTTGATATAATGCTGTGATAAGTGCGGCATGGCACATAATGGCGATTGGTAGCCCGGGCCAGTACTGGCTTTGTCGGCCTGATAACATGACGCCTGTGGAATAACCCAAGATGGTGTACTCTGTTGAGATCATCCTTGATGTATAGGAGGCTGTGCACTTATGGTGCAGTTTTATATAATTTACAAATCAAAACAACAGAAATTATGTGTAGCTCCGAGTAGGAAGTATGTTACACGTGTTTATTTATTTAATAGAGGATAATGTAGCCGGATGGATAAGAGCGCTCGTTCTGAAATTCCCAGTGCGCTGGACGTCAGGGTAGCGTTATCGTTCCCTACATCGGTCAGTTGAACTTCAACTTTGACTTCTTATTCAGAAATCAATGGCAACCTACTGAATATAAAATAGCATGGTAAATAAACTTGGCGTTGTGATTGATAGCGACGTGCTGCAAGACGAATGCACTATTAACTTATTTATTTATTTAATTAATTATGTACTATGTATTTATTTATTTGCCGTCTCCCTGGCCGAAGAGGTAGCGACTTTCTCCATAATCCCGTATATCCAAGTGAGGAACATAACTTGCGCGAGAATTGGTAGCGGTTCTCGCCGCGTTGGTGACTTACGGGGTATGTGAGACGGCCGCTCAGAAAGCAATGGCAAACTACTGAGCGTAATCTTGCCAAGAAATCAACAATCAGCTGAAAGATGCTGATGTTGACAGCGATGTCCTGTAAAGGATATTCGAACAAAACAATATGTATGTATTTATTTATATATTTGTTTATTTGTTTGTTTATGTATTTATTTAATTATGTATTTTGTCTTCAGATGCAAACTGTGATCCTTGCTCTGCTGTGTATAGTACTCAAAACAGCCGGTAGGTTAAGTCAGTGTATGTATATGTATGTTCATTATGACATATCACTTACCTATATGCAAGTAATATTTCCTACGTACCCTTACCTACTTACTGTTATTTCCTAGTGATATTTCTAGGTCCACGTATCTACTTACACGATATTTCCTAGTGATATTTCTAGGTATACTTACCTACTTACCTGGTATTTCCTAGTGATATTTCCTATGTACCATAGATCAGAAATGAAGATGTACCTAAACGAACATCCCTTGAAACAAGTAAAGAGTTTCAAGTACCTAGGAAGTATAATATCATCAAATGGCAAATCAGAAGACGACATCGAAAATAGATGCAATAAGGCAAATCAACTCATTGGACAAATGGCACCAATACTAAAGAACAAACATGTATCAATAACTACAAAGAAAGCACTTTACAACAGAATCTTCCTACCTGTAACAGGATGGCCTCGGGTGTTGTGAATGAACACACGCCCCGAGGTATCCCAGTCACTCACGTGTATGCTAACCCAAAGGGTTGGGCAGGTAGATACACTGATACTACTATTATTGACCCCTTCTGCAAGATGACAAGTGTTATTAGTCTACAGGCCCCTCCCAGATTCTAGACCTCTACAATCTACCCTCTACCTTAGGACCTTACACTATCAGGCCTCGTCCAAGACCACACATAATCACTGTAGATGAGACATGTCAACACTTGAACAATTTAATTTGCACTATAGACACAGGTCTGAAAGGAACGTCCTGATAGGAGACGATCTATATACAATATAGAGAATAGGTTAGAGAAAGAGTCAGAGATGATCCCTGGGTCATCACTAGGCCTAGCAGAAGCTGTGCGGGGTGTTTCCGTCGAGTCGGTCCAATAGACTCACCCGGCTCTCTCCCAGAAATGCTGACTGGAAACTTGTGGCCTTCTCTGCCGCAAGCACCCGGTGGTCATATAATGTTATTAGGCATCTGGACCCCAATGACTGGACTGATAGCACACCACAAAAGTTCTGATCAGAGTCAATAGCTACTGTCCTTATGACTGCTTTGCCTACACAGTCTGGTTGGGAGATCCTCGACCATGAGGTATCCCCTGATGAACCTTGAAAATAGTTGCGTACATAGTTCTGCAACATTCACTAAATTGTCAACTGACGACACACCCCTGGTTGGGCGACGTTGGCTCTCGACAGCATGACTATAATAGATCACTTAAGATAAAGCTTTTCATAAGTCTTATTAGTGTCTCGTGAGGTGTTCTACTCGCTGGTAGACGACTACTTGCAGATATGACTGGAACTCAGGAATGACCGGACTCCACCTGAGTTTGGTCCAGAACAATGGTATTCTTCTTGGCACCACACTGTCTAATGACATAAGAACAGTATGAGTGTCCTTAGGATCTCATGAATATCTATCACTGTGGAACACATACATCTTTCTGGTGGTATATCATATAAGGTTCGGTGGCGTTCAACACTGATGTTAAAGCTGAAGTGCTCCCAGAGCTATGACCTTACCCCACTCTGGGTTGTCCTCTGGATCGGGCACATTCTCATAATCTTCCATTGGAATTTCAGCTTCATTGTAGACATCATATAACAGGCAATACCTGCAAGGGAAAGCGGGAAGGTGAGAGCATTCGGTGCCAACACGGATTCACATGCAACCATCCACTACAAAATTGCCTTCAACATAACTAATTAAGATATGCATAATTAGGGAATCATTCCAAGACCTTGTGGAAGCATGTTTAGACACCTCATGTCAGATGGCACCTGGATCAGCCCGTCGGAAGATTCAGTTCCGAAAAGTTCGAGTCTGACCTACTGCAGTCACATATTCATACATTTTTCTTGCCTTCGGTGGTTATTTAAAGAACTTTACTGTTTTTATTTACACTAATAGAATACTAAGCCTCTGGAAGAGTTAGTCTCTAGACCACTCCCCATCATTGGACAGATACATATTGTTATCAATTAATTACTATTAAATTAATTAATAAACAATGAACAAAACCAAGGACCATTAAACAATCCATTTCGCTAGTGGGATACCTTCCCACATAATAGCGAAATCCTTCTTAAGCCGACTATGATGATAGAGGCGAGAAGTTCCTGTTCTAAACATGTTTTGCGCACCACATGTTCAAATTGTGACTTGCCTGTTCTGGTCCTCCAAGCGGATTAGCCTTGGGTGGTGACCGAACATCACAACTGGCCTGGTCTGCCAGTAACATACATATTATAATTGCCGTCCATCCCATATCCCATATATCTCCAAGTCTCATCCAACAACCATACACCTTCTCATCCGTCAATCACACAAGCACACCCGTACCCATGATCATAAAGAAAATGCCATAGGAAAGTGCAGCATAGACTTTCGACCGGTTTCCCAACAATCTCGACGATAACGCACAGGTATATCTCGTCGGACCGTGTTATACGTCGACAAGTCGCTCATTTATGAAACGGTCATCAGTACAATATATATATAGTGATCATGTGATATGATGATATATATATTGTACTTTGTGACGTATATATATATATATATATATATATATATATATATATATATATACGTCACAAAGTACAATATATATCATCATATCACATGATCACTACGTGAACGTAACTACACACTGTCAAGAAATGATATCATACCTATTTAATCATCATAAAATAGTTACATCATTTCCCAGTGCCTATACTTACGTGCTCTACTTTTTCCAGTCGAATCACAACATTGTCTGAATTCCACCTACATCATCCTAACCACAGAATCAATCAGCACTAGTAACAGTAAACATCCAACTAATCTAACTTGGCTGCAAATGGGACTTTATCATATAGCAGTAAACATTTCATCACAACTGTAACTTCACTAAGAAATGCAAGATCTCACAGTTTGCAATATAATTAGCAGCTACAATGTTGTGGCCACACTAATGGTCTTACAAGTGATCAAATGCGTAAGCGACGCTATTACAAATCTCGAACGCACATGCAAAATGTAAACACGCGAGTGACAGCCCAGCAGCCTGTCAGTGATCGATCGCAAAGCTCATTACGAATTCGCATAGATAATTAGGTGCATTACAATCGCGCTGCTACGCTGTATTACACAATGTAAATACGTAACGAGGTATTACCTTAACCATGAAACCAACACCAAGTCAGCCTGTATTACTGTCTGTAGCTACAAAGCCTCATGCTTGACAATATTGACCGAAATTCTAGAGTTCTGCTCTGGTGGAGTGTTCAGGACGAAGTCATCACAAAATGACTTGTTCCGGCTGGGAGGAATACTCTCCAAGCACGGAAAAGTCATGTCGCACGTAGTAATTCACTCTCAGCGAGAATCATACTTTCTGCCGACTAGTGAACAAGTCAAGTTCACTCACGGGGTAAAATTAATGCACGATTCGACCTTTCTTCGTCGAAACTTTCAGTTTCTCGAACCTTCTAGAACATGTAAATCATCCGTCTTTCCCGCGTTATTTATAATATGCGAACTCCCCGATGACGTACTTACATACTACGGAAATTCCGCGTACACAGCACATCTGATTTTGAGCTAACTCGCGACACTACCAACTCTATGTTACAAATGCCAAACCTGGACAATGACAGAAAAAGAGAAAAGAAAAATCACAACAACTGAAATGAGATTCCTAAGAAGAATACTCAATGTATCAAGAAGAGATAAGATCAGAAATGAAGAAATCAGGACTAAAATGGGAGTTATAGCTGCACTAGATTTTATTAGAAGGCAGCAAGTCAAATGGTTTGGCCATGCAAGTAGATTACCAACTAACAGTATACCACAACAAGCAATGATGTGCAGACCAGAGGGAAGCAGAGGAAGAGGCCGACTACGTAAACGATGGACGCAGGGAATAACAGAGTCCATGGGAATATCGATATATGAAGCCCATAAGCGGGCACTCTCCCGCTGTTTATACTTCACCTCGACACCGCAAGTTACAAGAGGAACATGATGAGATGAGATGAGATGAGATTTCCTAGTGATGTTTCTATGTACACTTACCTAGTTACCTGTTAATTTCTAGTGATATTTCATAGTGATATTTCTAGAGACCATTAACAACTTACCTGCTATTTACTATTGATATTTCCTTGTGATATTCATAGATACACTTACCTACTTACCTGCTGTTTCTTAGTGATATTTCCTAGCTACACTTACCTTCTTACCTGATATTTCCTAGTAATATATCCTAGTGATATTTCTTAGTGATATGTATAGGTACACTTACCTACCTACCTGTTATTTCTTAGTGATATTTCTTATTACACTTGACTACTTTCCTGATATTTTCGAGAGATATGTCTGGTACACTTATGTACTTATCTGATATTTCCTACTGATATTTCTAGGATACTTATCTACTTACGTACAGCAACTATTTAATTTATCTCTGTGTAGGATGAGAACGCCAGAATTGATGTATACACATAAGCAGATATAGATTGTCAGATACTCATAATGTTCATAGTACACTTTGCGCCAGTCGGAGAAAAAAAAATTCAGTGCCCGTTCAACGTCTTGATTTGTATCGGGTATAGTATACCAGTTCTAGATTTTCGTTCACCAATCGGCACCCGCTGGCTGATGTGGTGTATATCCCGCCTCGCTTCACTTCCCATGACGTATCCTGGTAGCCATTTTTATCTGGGTCGACATGGGAGTCCCACCTCGAGGGGATTCGAATCGATGACCTTGGGATGTGTAGTCAAGCCTGCTAGCCGCTTCACTGCCGCGGCATACGCAGCAGGTCTTTGTTTGGCATATCCCTTAAAGAACGTTGCAGTCAACATCAGCATTTTTCAGCTGCTGTTGAAGTACTAGACAAATTTACGCTCAGTAGTTTGCCATTGCTTTCTGAGCGACCGGCGCACATACCCCGTAAGTTACCAGAGCGTCGAGAACCGCTACCGATTCTCGCGCAGGTTACGTTAATCGCGAGAATATACGGGATTATGGAGAAAGACGTTAACCTCTTAGGCGCGGGAGACCGGCGCAGCAGGATTAGCATAGAGGAATAATATCGTGCCGCTCACCAAAACAGGTCATACAATACGGGCGTGTTGGAGCCGTAACTCTAAAGATTCAACAACATCATTTAAATTGTGCAATTCTTTTATAACGTACACTTGAAATCTTCATCATCTCTTTCACTCACCTTCAGACGCCAGACTGAAAACATTTAAAGAAAGCAGCAGTCAGTCTCCTTGAGCTTGTTGACATCTCCATAATTAATTAGGTACATATTCTTTACAGGACGTCGCAGTAAACTCCAGCATTTTTTTTTATCTATTTGTTATTTCTTGGCAAGGTTACTTCAGTAGTTTGCCATTGGTTTATGAGGGACTGGCAATCATATCATAGTATGAAAATCAACGCAAGGCGGTCTGCTTCCAAATCGCCCGCAGCTGCATTTCGGACTTATGTAACGTGCTCAGGAACACAAATAGCCAAATATGGTGAGGGTGACAGCGACATCCTGTAAAGGATATGCAACTAACTTTTCTTCTTCTTCAGCGTTCCGAGCCATTGAGGTTCTTTGCTGCAGATACAATCCGTCTCCATTCGTCTCTCTGGTTGACCTTCTCTTGCTTTTAGCTTAACATAATCAGTAAAGGACCCATTTAGACATCTTAAGGCTTACTTGTGCATATGGTATTCAACCCATAAAGTATAGGCCCTTGGAAGTGTGCTGGGTGTGGTGGTTAGGGTTAGACAGAGCGCCTTTACTTCCCCAGGCATGTACTTGTGCCCACTTCATGCTGGTTCCGTTTCAATGTTTAACTGATTCAGTGCCGAAGGATAATATATCGCCAAATGTGTCCTCCCATATTTGAACATAAGAACGATCTATTGCCATAATAGGGTCAACATGTAATTTGTTGTGTTTCGTGGTATCTTCCGTAATTTCAGTGCACGGTGAACGGACGTTTACATTATAATACTTGTTCATTTGATGGTGTACGGCCCAGAGTTGCTTTTTGTTTGACGCTGAGTCAGTTAAAACCCGCCCAAAACGGACTCAAACCCATGATCACCGGGTAGGAAAGTAATCATCTGACCACAACAGTTTCGCATCTCTCTGCCGGTGTTAATCTTAAACTGGAAAACCGGACAGTTGGACTGAAATGTTTATCTCCCATCCTTGACTCGTGGACATAAATTACAAGTACATCTGAAGCCGGAGTAGATTCTTCTGATAGCCAGGGACACTTTGAATAGGGAAAGCTAATCCGCACGCAAAATTCAATCCAGCACTGCTAGAAGTAATGTGTATGGACTACGCTTGAGTTCAAAGCGAGCGAGAGCAAAAATAAGTAACTGGGAAATAATTGTCATGTCGTGTGTGTGTGTGTTACAATCTGCAGCTGGCACAAATGTCTGCAAGTTTGACGGTGTCTTCTTTGGTGGCAGCTGTTACAGTTTTGTGAACGAGACAGCCTCATGGTTTGACGCCCAGGTAAGAAACAATATGGTTTTTGTCGATATTGATGTTCATATGCTTGTTTGTTGTTATTGCTCGTTTGGTTTAATTTGGCTCCGGACTTTGAGGTTAATGCCATTAATGGCTAACTCTCTCTCTCTCTCTCTCTCTCTCTCTCTCTCTCTCTCTCTCTCTCTCTCTCTCTCTCTCTCTCTCTCTCTCTCTCTCTCTCTCTCTCTCTCTCTCTCTCTCTCTCTCCCCATAGAACCTATACTTTTGTATGGATGTGACGCATGAACAGTGAGCAGACAAGATGAAAAACATCTAATGGCAGTGAAAATGTGCTTTCTGAAGTAAATGCTAAGAATACAATGGACAGGCAAAAAAAAAAGACCCACTGAGTAAGTCCTACAACACATGAAACCCGTAAACTGATTAGATAAATTAGACAATTGACAAGATTGAGAGAAACGTAACTAGCGAAAGGCAGCGATGCAAATATCAGGGTGGGTTGGACATATTGCATGGTCGAGACAGAATATATATATATATATATATATATATATATATATATATATATATATATATATATATATATATATATATATATATATATATATATATATATATATATATTGTCAGCGCCCTGAGAGTTGAGAGGGGACATATGACAAGGACAGGACATCAGTATGCCATGGACAGGACATGGATAGGACATAGACGGGACCAGAGTATCCATCTACAGACAGGACATAAGGACATAACACATGACAGGACAAGGTCTTTGAGCATACAGTACAACCTTGCACTAGATTACCTGAGACACCAGTCAACAGACGGGGTGACGACAGGGCGACAGCCAGAATACCGAGATATCGGACATAGCACGATTATTACGGACCACACGGGGTCACATACCACGTGACCACACGACTGAAGGCTATAGAGAGGCAGACTGGACGGGACCGTGATAGAGGAAGGATGCGTGTGGCTTGGCGAGCGAATGTACTGATTGCCGACATGAAAGCTTGCCTTTGCTGAGAGAATGAGGCTGTGATTTACCGATGCGCTGTGTGTGAGACAGAACTGCATTACGAAAGCATGAATGCCTTTTGGTGGCTGAGTATTTAATCATATGTATATTGTATCATAGTCATGAATGTATTCCATGTGCCAACGCGACTGTATACGTTGAATAAATAATATTAGTTTTACATGCATTTACGGCATGACACCTTTGTGTATGCATGTATCTATTGTCTCTGTCACACGCACGACAACGAGTAATAATTGAGACGTTGACAGAGATACATGGGGGGGGGGGGGGGGGGGGGGTCGTCCGGGAGAGCATCTCTGTTTTGTACGACTGGTAGTCATTAAGAAACCAATTTTACGAATAACATTTTGTTTACAATAGTCATAAGTAGAAATGTTGTGTGTATTATTTCTTAAAATAATCCCCCTTTGTGGCAGCACATTTGATCCACCTGTCCACTAGTTTGTTGATGTTTTTAGGAAACCGTTTTTGAGTGTGGCCTTAGACCAATTTTGCACCACCCCCATAACCTCGTTGTCATCTGTAAACCTCTGACGCCGCAGAATGTTCTTTCAAAGGCCCAAACAAGTAAAAGTCCGACGGCACCAAGTCAGGACTTATGCTGGATGTTTCATTGTGTATCCACTATATGCGCAGTCGTATGCGGGAGGGCGTTGTTGTGCAGCAACACTACTCCTTTTAAGAGAAGACTCAGTTGTTTCTATTGTATCACGAGCTTCAGTGTGTTGACAAGCATGTCACTGTATCGAACACTAGTCACAGCTTCATCTCTTTATGGCATTGCACCATTACAAGACACTTTATATAACAAAAGATGGTCTTCGTGACTTTCCTAGACGATTCCTGTGCCGTGAATTCTTTTATTAACCTGAGACAATGGGTGTTTCCACTGCATTATTCTACGCCATGCTTACACTCTCCTCTGATTCAAACAACTGTCTCGTTATGAACCAGCATTCTTCTGTAGATTTCACAATGTATCACACTTTGGCGATTTGGAAGCAAAACCGTCTTCTGTTGCTTTTCATACAATGATATAAGTCCCGATCGTTCAGAATGTAATGTCACAAAATACTGAACGTAAACATGCCAAGAAATATGGAAATAGTTAAAAAGTGCTGAGATTGACTGCGATATCCTGTAAAGGATATTGAGTAAATTTGTTGGGGGTTGGGGGGGGGGGGGGGGGGGGGGGTTAAAATTGGGCATGCGCAAACTGCTCAATCCTCATGTCCCCTACATTGGGTATCGCTTAAGAGCCAGTTTGTGTCCTAAAACAAGATGTTCCTTTGTCCGTAGTCTCCCATACTTTTTATAATAAGATTCCTAATACTTGATGACTTTTCCTCGTATATATCCCATATCCAGGCAGTGTGTAAGGCATCCGGAGCATACGTTGCACAACTCGAGAGCCAAGTGGAACATGACTTTGTCAAGAATGAGCTTATAGCTCGGGGATGTAAGTTGTTTTCTCTGTGGTGGTAGGAAGGTTCATATTGACTGCGTACGGATATGGTACGATACAAGCGGAAAGATGCCATCAAGAAATGGCGAATAGCAGTTGCAGCCATATTTCACTGTGGAGAGGGCATCTGATTGATTGACGAAATGATAGTACAATGGCGTCTTACAGTATTGGCAGGCTGGTGCTTTACATTGTGCTTAAGGATAAAAAATGAAGAAAAAAAAAGAAACAAACAAACAACAGGCATAATAACTACTATCCATAACGGTAGAAATGTAACTGAACAGGTAAATAAAAGAAGAGACAATAAGCAGGTCTGAACAAGACAGTATTGAGTAGCAGAGACAATAGCCAGGTCTGATCAATACATTATTGAATAGTAGAGGCACTAACCAGGTCTGAACCGAAAATATTGAGTAGTAGGGACAATAACCAGGTCTGAACAAGACAATAGTGAGTAGTAGGGGCAATAACAAGACACTATTGAGACATAGAGACACTAACCATATCTGATTAAGACAATACTTATTTGTAGAGATAATAAACAGGTTGACAGTTTCCACAAGTCCAATGTATTAAGTAGTAACAAGGTGATAACTGTAATGTTTTCAGTAAGTCTTTGTTCATAGTGTATAAGTTAAGTTAATTGCATATCAAGGATACATCGCGGTAAGAGAGCAGACGCTCGCAAAAGGCGGTTAAAACGTGACAGATTGGGCATCGGACACGTTCGAGTACTGTACTGGAATGTGCATCATTTAATCAACGCCGACCCATTCTTGAAAAACTACTCTACGGAAACGATATTGTAGTCTTATAAGAAACACAGCTCGGCGACGGAACAGTCAATGTCGCGGGGTTTCAGGGATTCTTTAACAGGCGACACCTCGGACAGGCCATTCTGGTCCGCGTCAACATACTGGTGTCTGAGATCGATATGCCCGCCTGGAACAGTGATACCATTAAGAATAATGATGCCAGTGCAGCTTGTAATCGTGAACGTTTATGGGCGAAATGCGAAGGTCAACGTGCAACAATGGCAGAGTTTGTTCGATATGGATGAAAGGCATATCATCTACTGTGGGGACTTCAATGACAGAGGCAGTCAATGGTGGAATTGCATCACCAATAGTCAGGGAGAAGATCTGGAGGACGCTCTGGCATCTGCTGCCCTAGTCTGTCTGAATAATGGGAGGGTCACTAGAATAGCCACTCGACCAGGTGACCCTGACAGCGTCATTGACTTGGCTCTGGTGTCGCCCACCATCGCACCAAGGTGCCGGTGGGGCACACTGGGATACCACGACAGTGACCACTACCCTTGTATCATCCTGATCGAGAAAGACAGGGCTAGGGGTCAAGGAAACAAGACAAATGCTTTCCCGTACGACAACACTGGTCAAGATGTCATAAGCAAGATCAGAAGAAGAAAACTAACTTCCTCCCGCAGGAGAAAGAAAGATGATTGCAGCCACCATGGTGGAATAGAGAGGTCGAGAAGGCATGGCTGGGAAAGAGGCAGGCTGTCAAAGACTGGCAAAAAGCCAGAAAGGCTAACATGCCACAGGTTGAGTTGGCGGACCTGAAGACTGAGGTCCATAGGACGATGACTTTATTCAAATCCTGCGCCAAACAGACCAAGGCCGAGAAATGGGACGAGTTCTGCAGGAAGGTGTGCTCCGAGCGATCTCTCACGACATTCTGGCGCCTTCATAAGAGCATGAACGGTGCTGCACAACGTAGGGGTATACTAGATTTTCAAGGTGCAAGCCTCACATGGAAAAAGTCGGATTCGGATAAAGGTAAGGCCCGTCTTGCACGCTACATAGAGCAGACTGACCAGAAAGACGAGCCCGCCAGACAGAGGACTACTCTCTCAGCTGTGCGAGGGAGTCGGGACAGACGACGAATGCATAATCACAGCTGAGACAATACGTGCGATGCTCAAAAAATCACCTAACACCGCCCCAGGCCCAGGCGGCATCCGATATGGTGACCTACTGGTGATGTCAGATGATGACATGGAAGAACTGGCCAGAGAATTCAACACCAGTATTCAGAGGGGTCAGATCAAAGAGGAATGGATACACAGCTACTTGCTACCGCTGCCAAAACCGAATAAAGACCATTAAAAGATAAGCGGCTACAGAATCATTACGATGCAGAACACTGCTGGCAAGCTACTGGAGAAAATTGTAGCACACAGACTTGCTTGTGACTTGGAACAACTCGGCTGCTTCCCGTCCACACTTGGAGGATACAGACGTAACAAAGAGTTATGGCTGAATGCGGCGGTGTTTGCTCAAGATGTCTACGAAGAATTTCAGGTCAGAGAAGAGACATGTGCGGCCGCCATAGACTTAGAGGACGCATACAATAGAGTATCCTTCGAGCACTTGATGCAAACCCTCCTCAGACTGAAAGTGCACCCTTACCTTGTACGATGGATAGATGCAGTTCTGCTCCAAAGGAAGGTGGTGCTAAGATGCGGGAGTTGGTCTTCTGAGCCGATAACGATATGTCCAGGATTGCCGCAGGGTTCACCACTGTCACCAGTACTATTTAACGTGTATACGGTACCGATCATTGGACGGGAGGGGTAGGACTCTGTCATTTGCTGACGACATCCTCGTGTATCGACAGGGTCGAGATAGACAGGCGGGTGCCAATGATATGCAGGGCGAACTAGATCGAATTTCCTCATGGTGTGCTGATGCCGGCGCCCTTGTCAACCCTGCAAAGGCGTCGGTTACATGGTTCTCCCTAAACAACCATATTGTGAACACAGACCTGCCGGCAGTAAGAATGGATGGGAGCATTTTGAGTAGAACTCAGTCAATGACATATCTTGGCGTGAGGCTTGATCGTCATAATGAAAGCTCGAAAAGTTTTGTCAGCAATGAGAGTCATGGCGACTGCCAATATCGAGCAAAGACTGTTAATACTTCTGTTCCAAGGACTGGTGCTTTTACGCATCGAGTATGCCCTGGCCATCCTCACTGTCAGCCCGACACAGAATGGAAGACTTGAAAAGTTACAAAACGAAGCCATTCGCATCATTTTGGGCTGCACGAGAGACACCAGCTGTGTAGCAATGAGATACCTCCTTGACTTCCCGACAATGGTACACAGGATCAAGATCTGGAGAGCTCATGCATACTTAAAAATAAGTGCAGTTGAGCAGCACCCTCTGCATGATGCTATATTCAGAGTAAAGAGTAACAGGCTAAAGAGGGGCAAATCATGGATGGGTCGGGCGGAAGATGTCGTCAGACAGGTCTGCAGTCTTACCAGTATCAACCCCGGCAAGGAATGGGTGCCGGTCCCTCGCTTTTAAGTGCACTTTCTCCTGCATTATCACACTCGACTATTGTCAATGCAGAGGTCAACGCGCTCATCTATGAACACTCAGATAGCCCCGATGGATCCGTTGTAAAGCAGCAGAGAAGTGCGTGGGCATTTACAGCCCGTTAAGCGGGTCGAACCGTTCAAGAATCCAGTGGTGCCCACTCTATGACCACGAGCAGCATGACGATGGAGGTGATGTCAGTTACACAGGCTTTCATATGGCTGGAATCACAGCATTATACCAACGTGTGTGTACTAAGTGATTCAATGAGCATGATTCAGAAGGTCGAAGCTGGATCTGTACGTAGACAGTGGACTGAGTCGCTGCGGAAGTCTGTTGTCCGTAAAGTCATCTTCATCTTCGTCCCGGGACATGCGGGAGTCGAGGGAAATGAACGAGCTGATAAACTGGCTGGATCCGCACCCCCTGTAGATGGCCAGCCCATGGATCGTGCCGATGTTATTAACGCCCTTAAAGTTATGGCGAGAATAGAGGACTTTGACGTCAGTGAATCCACGTCGCTGTTCAGGATGAAAGACTTGGAAGTAAGAATCGGCACGGCCAAGCGCGAGAGGTACATTGGGAAAACGAGGTGCCTCGTCAACCAACACAGAACTGGCACTATTAGCCACCGGATGATGATGCATATGCTGGGGGAGGATCTGAGCATCTATGGACCTGTCCGGAGTCTGATGAAGATACCCCAACTGATAACTGATAACTGAACTGGCATATCATTTACACTACGTTGTAATCAACCACAGCTTTTTGTGTGTGTAGCTGTTCGTGATTTCTTGACAAATTAATGTTCAGTAGTTTGCCATTAAACTACTGAACGTAAGCTTGCCAAGACATCAACAACAACAGTAAAATGCTGGTGTTAACAGCGATGTCCTGTAAAATGTATATTTAAAAAAAACAAGTTTGCCATTGCTCTCTGAAAAACAGCCACTCATACCTTTGTATGGGAAACCACGCGAGGCGGTATGATGCCAAAACGCCCACAGCTGTGTTTCGAACGCGGTATGTGGGAACGCTTTTGCCACAGAGCCGGTTCATACTTGTATTTTTTTTTTTAATTTGCATATCCTTTACGGGATATCGCTGTCAACATCAGCATCTTTCAGCTGATTGTTGATTTCTTGGCAAGATTACGCTCAGTAGTTTGCCATTGCTTTCTAAGCGGCCGGCTCACATGCCCCGTAAGTTACCGATGCGATTCGAACCACTGCTGATTCTCACCGTCGTCACGTTACCTACGAGTGTATACGAGATTACGGAGAAAAGTCGCTAACCTCTAGGCCAGGAAGCCGGCGACTTGTATACTCGGTGTTAATTTTCCGCTGCCAGCCTCCCACGTGTCAGCTGTCAGGTGTTGACCTCATTTTGCTCTCCGGCTCGTTTATTTAACAGATCCAGTGTCAAACAAAATGTAGATTTGAACCGAACAAAAATTGATGGCGGAAAATGGGAAGTAGGGGAATGTCACAGTTATGACGGAAAAGTAATAAAGTAGCGGAAATGGTGTATTATATATCAAAATTCAGGAGGTTGGTAAGGGAAAACTGTTGTGCTGATATTATAATTGAGATCGCATTTTGCAATGACAACACTTCAGCGATTATTAAAGCCCATGGCAGATATGGAAAGCCGCTGAAGACGATTAATCATCCCATGGCACTTGATCGGGTAATGTTGTCTAGGGGTTCTTGCTCGTTGTTGTTGTAGTTATTATTACTACCCGAATACCATACGGGCCTTTCACTTCTTCTTGCTCATTCTAAAACCACTAACAATATACTCAACTACGACAGCGCTCCTCAGAAGACGTAACCAGCCCACAACAAGGATATAGATAAGTAACTTTTATATTTATATTTTCATGAAGTCTTTTACACGTAGATGTGTAAGTTTGTTTTTGTTTATTCTGTGTCGACGAAGGTTTTAACCGTAATGTCCATTTTGTTACTAGTAATCGTGTTCCAGTAAAGCTCACTATCTAGTTTTTTTTTTCTTTGTATTCATTCACAGAAGACTGAAACTTTTTACATCCAATATTTCACTTCAGTAAGTCAGAATGTAATTCAAACATTCACTCCTTAAAATAATATTTTAAAATGATATATAAACAACAAACGAACTAATAATAAAAATCTGGAGGACTGAAGAATTACCCCATGACTGGAGAGAGTCATTATTGATACCTATCTTTAAGAAAGGAGACAAGTTCCAGTGTGAAAATTATAGAGGAATATCACTACTGTCAAAAAGCTATAAGATACTATCCGAAGTATTACTAAATAGACTAAAACCATATTCAGAATACATATTAGGTGACTGCCAGGCGGGTTTTAGACAAAATAGATCAACAATAGATCAGATATTTATCTTACGACAAATAGCCGAGAAAAATTGGGAATATATAAGAGATCTCCATAACATTTTTGTGGATTTTAAAAAGGCTTATGATAATGTCCATAGGAATAGTCTATGGAATGCTATGCGGGAATTTGGAATACCAAGGAAGTTAATCAACATGACCAGACTATGCATGGAAGATACTTATAATATAGTAACATATAAAGGCAGGAAATAAGACCCTTTCCAAATAACATCTGGCTTGAAACAGGGTGATGCACTATTACCACAACTCTTCAATCTGGCTCAAGAGAAAGTTGTAAGGGGGTAAAGGAGGAATGTGATATTGGAGGAACATCCAAGCTGCTTGGTTATGCAGATGATATAGATATTATAGGGGAAAATGAACAAAAGACATTGGAAATATTGACTCACTTAAAGGAAAAAGCCCAACTGATGGGGCTGGTTATCAACCAAGATAAGACAGAATATATGGTAATTTCAAGAGAAGGAATGGCTAAAACCTCTGGCCACATACAAATAGATAATATGACCATTAAAAGAACGGAAACATACAAATACCTGGGTACAATCTTCAACTGCTCCAACATCATAAGGGAAGAAATACAAACTAGAATCAATTCTGGAAATAAGATATACTATGCACTACAACATCTACTAAAATCAAAGGCGCTATCTCGTAACACCAAGATCACAATATACAAAACACTGATCAGACCAGTTGTGCTGTATGGCTCTGAAACCTGGAGTACAACGAAAGGAGACGAAGCCTTGCTACAAACCTTTGAGAACAAAGTTTTAAGACGCATCTTTGGACCCATTAGGGATACACAAAGTGGAGAGTGGAAAAGAAGAAGTAACAAAGACATTTATGATCTGTTTAAGTCCCCGCTAATCACTGGTATCATGAAGGCTAATAGACTACAATGGCTGGGGCATATAGAAAGAATGGAAGATAATAGGGAAACAAAACTCGCTTACACTCAGGAAATAAATTACCGTAGACCCCGAGGTAGACCAAGAAGACGGTGGAGAGATATTATATATACAGACCTACAAGCACTTGGAATCAACGACTGGCAAGAGAAGGTCAACCAGAGATCGAAGAGAGAGAAGAATGGAGACGGATTGTATCTGCAGCAAAGAACCTCAATGGCTCGGAATGCTGAAGAAGAAGAATATATACAACAAGATCTCCAATAGATTGTGCTCTGTGGAATTTTCATTTCGAACTGGCTGTTGGGCTTTTTTAGCTCTGCTGCCAAGAACTTAATAGAACTTAATGTTGACTAAGTTACAGGCCCTATAATGTCCTCACTGCAGACACTCTAATGTTGAACCAGCCACAGACACTATAATGTCGTCGTCACTGCAGACACTCTAATGTTGACCAAACTACAGACACCATCATGTCGTTCTCACTGCAGACACCCTAATGTTGACGTAGTCATTCTTCCATCCATCCATCATGTGCCATGCTGATAAGCGTAGGCGGTCATGTTCTGCCATCTTACTCGATCACCAAAGTCGTGGATCAGCTAAGTGTTCCTGTCTCGAACATGCCACGTGGTCAAGCCATCCAGGTATTTACTTCTCGGTCTTCCCCTTGGCCTCTTCCCTTCGATCTTGCCAGTTGTCACCAAGTTCTCCAAGTCATTTCTTCTCATAACCATCTCATCTCATCTCATCATGTTCCTCTTGTACCTTGCGGTGTCGAGGTGAAGTATAAACAGCGGGAGAATGCCCGCTAATGGGCTTCATGTATCGATATTCCCATGGAATCTGTTATTCCCTGCGTCCATCGTTTACGTGGTCGGATTCTTCCTCGGCTTCCTTCTGGTCTGTACATCATTGCTTGTTGTGGTATACTGTTAGTTGGTAATCTACTCTGCATGGCCAAACCATTTTACTTGCTGCCTTCTAATAAAATCTAGTGCAGCTATAACCCCCATTTTAGTCCTGATTTCTTCATTTCTGATCTCATCTCTTCTTGTTACATTGAGTATTTTTCTCAGGAATCTCATTTCTGTTGTTGTGATTTTTCTTTTCTCTTTTTCTGTCATTGTCCAGGTTTGGCATTGGTAGCATAGAGTTGGTAGCAAGACTGTGTTGTAAAGTGTTGTCTTAGTAGTTGTTGATAAATGTGTGTTCTTTAGTATTGGTGCCATTTGTCCAATGAGTTGGTTTTCCTTTTTGCATCTATTTTCGATCTCGTCTTCTGATTTGCCATTTGATGATATTATACTACCTAGGTACTTGAAACTTGTTTCAAGGGATGTTCGTTTAGTTGAATCATTGTTGCTTTTTCTTCTTTAGTTACAGTCAATACCTCTGTTTTACTTGTGTTAATTTTCATGTTATATTACCTACACATTTCGTTTAGACTATTCATGTGTTCTTGTAATTCAGCTTCTGATTTTGCTACTAGTGGTTGGTCGTCCGCAAACAGGAGTTCTCTAATGGTTAGATTTGCAGACGGTTCTTCTTCTGTGTTCTCGTCCTGCGGTGTTCTTGCGGTCTCCGTTTGGCTGGTTTCTTTACATATGTTGTCTATATATGTTATAAACAAGAAAGGGGACGGGACACAACCTTGTCGTACTTGGATCTTATGGTGAAGAGTTCTGAGTATACTCCAGTTGCTCTCACTATGCATTCACTGTTGCTGTATAAGCTTCTACATAGGTTTGTTAGATGTGTACTCACTCCATATTGTTTAAGGATTTCCCACCACTTCTCTTAACATGCCTAAAAATTTTTGAATGTCTACGTCTAATGTCTCTAATCAGTTTACGATCTTCATTTGTTTCTTGAAGGACTTGTTCGTTGGTTTTTCTATCTGTCCATGGTATTCTTTACATTTTCCTCAGAAACCTATTTTCCACAGCCATCAGCTGTTTTTCAGTTTGACTTCTTATTGTCCACGCTTCACATCCATACAAAAGTATAGGTTCTATGGAGCACTTAACACTCCTTTTCTCGTTTCACCTGGTATATTTTTATTGGTCAGTATGTGTTTCATCTTGCAAAAGGCTATTTTCGCAATGGCATTTCTTGTTTTAATCTCTTCAAGGCATCTCCCAGCAGATGTTATGACTGTGCCGAGATAATAGTATTGATTCACTTGCTTATGAATATGCCCATTTACTCGTATATAACATTGTGGTATTTCCTTCTTCCCAGTGACGACCATGATCTGTGTCTTCTTAATATTCAGTTCTAACCCTAGTTGTTCACTGTGTGCAACAGCCGCATATACTAAATTTTGCAGGTCCTGTTCATTGTCTGCAATCAAGACTGTATCATCTGCATATCTAATGTTATTGATGTATTGCCCCCCACTGTTGATTCCTTCCATATCTTCTATGTTTCTGAAACTTTTTTTCACTGTACAGGGAAAAGAGATCTGGAGACATAACACATCCCTGTCTCACACCTCTTTTAATAGGCTGAAATTTACCTACATCGTTATCGATACTGATGGCAGCTTATTGTTTCCAATATATGTTCTTTTTTACAAGTTTAAGGTCTTTTCCATCAATTTGTAGATCTTCAAGCATCCTTATCATGTCGACATGTCTCACTTTATCGAAAACATTTGTGTAGTCAAAAAGCAATGATATAGATCTTTGTTTACTTCAATAGAACGTTCGGTTACTGTTCTCAGTATATACACAGCATTTACTGTGCCCTTGCCTTCTAAACATCCAAATTGTTCTTCTCCTATTTCGGGTTGTATTTTCTTCCTAACTCTTTGCATGATAATTCTTAGCAGAATCTTCGTGATGTATTTCATTATACTAATTGTGCGATGTTGATCGCATTCTAAGGCTCCAGATTTCTTCGAGGTTGCAATAACTATAGAATTACATAATTCAGGCGGTATATCTCCGGTATCGTATATTGCCTTCAGCAATCTGGTGACTTGACCCAGGCACAGCACTATAATGTCGTCCTCACCGCAGACACTCTAATGTTGACCCAACTACAGACGAGATAATGCCGTCCTTACTGCACACATTCTAATGTTGACCCAACTACAGACACTATAATGTCGTCCTCACTGCACACACTCTAATGATGACCCAGCCAGATACTGTAATGTCGTCCTCACTGCAGACACTCTCATGTTGACCCAACTACAGACACCATAATGCCGTCTTTACTGCACACACTCTAATGTTGACCCAAGTACAGACACTATAATGTCGTCCTCACTGCACTCTAATGTTGGCCAAGCTACATACACTATAATGTCGCCTTTACTGCACACATTCTAATGTTGAACCAACTACAGACACTATAATGTCGTCCTCACTGCACACACTCTAATGTTGACCCAACTACAGACACCATAATGCCGTCTTTACTGCACACACTCTAATGTTGACCCAACTACAGACACCATAATGCCGTGTTTACTGCACACACTCTAATGTTGACCCAACTACAGACACTATAATGTCGTCCTCACTGCAGACACTCTAATGTTGGCACTTGTTTTACAATCCCTTATACGGAGTTTGAAAACAGCTGAAAACAGCTGGAATATGAACACCTTGCGTGACAGCATAATGTACGTGAATTCGCCCAGAAGATCACAGACAGCCAATATATGCAGAGGTTATTTGCGACGTCCTGCCTAGGTTATGCAACTAACTTTGAACAGATATTCTCATGTCGACCATGCAACAGACTTTCTAATATTGACCAAGTTGCAGACACACTGCTATATATCATGTGGCAAACCCTCTAATATTGACCATGCGACAAACACTCTAATATTGTCCAAGTTGCAGACACTCTATTATATACCATGTGGCAAACCCTCTAATATTGACCTTACTGCAAACACTCTAATAGACCAGTTTGCAAACACTATAATATTGACTCATGCATCAGACGTTTTAATTTTGACAATGTTGCAGAAACTCTAATATTGACCATGCAGCTGATATTTTAATATTGACCAAGATACATACACTCTAATATCGGTCATGCACTAGATACTGTAACTACCACACCTCTTAAAATTTTGCCTTCTACAAATGCACATCTTTATCTTCTTCAGTTGGATCAATTTGGCTTGGGGGTACTGAAATCTTCAAGAAAGGGACCTGGCGGTGGATGTCCAACGGCGACACACTTGGTCCCTTTGTAAACTGGGCCGAAGGACAGCCGAGCGGTTCTTATGAAGGTATCATTTAATGCATTCGTAAAGCGGCGAAGAAAGAATTGTTTACTGTTGGTGGTGGTGGCATTGTTTTAGAACCTAGCTGGTTAGTAGCTATATGGGATGGTTGGTTGATTGGTTGTTTGGTTGGCTGGTTAGCTGGTTGATTGACTGGCTGACTGGTTGGTTGATTCGCTGGGTGGTTGATTGGTTGTTTGGTTCATCGGCTTATTTTTTGGCTGGCTGGTTAGTTGATATATTGATTGGATGGCTGGCGGGTGTGTTGATTGGTTGGCTGACGGGCCAGCTAATTGATTGGTTGGCTGCATTGTTGGATGTATGGTTGGCTGATGGGTTGATTGGTTGACTGGCTGATGGGTTGATTGGTTGGTTAGTTGGCTGGTAGATTAATTGGCTGGTAGACTTGGTTTGTTGGCTGGTTGGTGAGTTGATTGATTGACTGACTGGTTGTGTGGTTGGCTGGTTGGTTGGAAGACTTCTCTCTGGAAGACTGAGCTCTACCTCTTTAAGTCCGATGCCGTGAAGCTCAGGCCTTGTAACTGTCGGGAAGAATCTGGCGTAGAGATGTTCCTCCAGAATTGACACAGACGTGCCATCTCGGCGATGACTATTGCAGATGAGGAGTCCCTACGCCGTGCTCAGAAACCGGTCGTTGACCAAGACAAGGACAGGGATTTCACTTTTCTGGGGAGGCACATCAGGATGTAACCTTAGCATGACTGAGTATAGCTACTAGCACACTTGCCTGCTAACCCCTTGGTGGATTTTCATTTTTTACTTGACTTGTTTTCCCATACATACCAGATAAAAGGGGATACTAGGAAACGTAATGGGAAGTAAAAGAAGCCGTTGTGATACTGACCATATCATCCATCTAGTGCCACCTTATATATACAAGTATGGGGTTACCAGCGTAAACACAACACGTCTCAAAGTGCGTGAAAGGGGCCTTGACATCTGACTTTATCTGGGGTCATGATTCAGCCGTCGCATAGAAACTGGATGGGATGCGGCCTAATTTAATGTATCCTCCACGGGTTTTAGGCATTGCTTTGTCAACAAATATAATCCAAACGAGGATTAGATGACAAACCTTTTGATAAATACAGACATACTTACTTATGCGAATGTTGGAAATAAGCATCATGGAAATGTTCTTCTTCTTCTTCTTTCGTTCGCCTGAAATATGTCTATAACTGCAATGTTGTCTCTTGTATGAATCTAACAGTCCCTTTTTAGTTCACTCAGCGGTCCATAGAGTTTATCTTCCACTGTTGCCTCACTAGGCAGGAAGGTTCGCCTGGATATGTTGTAGTTTGGGCAGTCCTGGAGTATGTGCTCTGCTGTCTGCGACGCCAATCCACATGTGCACATGGCTGAGTCACCAATCTTGAATTTTGTATACATATGGTTGCGTAATCTATTGTGTCCTGCTCTGAGTCGCAGAATAATGACGGAAATGTTAAACCTTCTTCTTCTTTTATCCTACTTCATTTGCGCTGAAGATTCGCAGAGTGGAAGGAGATGTTATTGTCTGTGTTTCGTTTGTCGAGGTGCCTGTGCCAACACTTTCTGGGTCAGACTCTCGCCTTGCATCCCGATGTTCTCATGTACAACGCTTTAGCCGCTAGTTGATCTTATTCAATTTTAGCAAAATGACCGAATCATGTAATTCTTTGGTGTTCTATAAAGACAGTCGTCGTGATCATCATTTTAATTTTCCATTTTTGCCGTCAAGCGTGGTTGGGAGGAATAGTTGGCGCTCCAGCCCCCGAAGGGTGGCACGGCATAGTGCCATTTCGTGTGATTGTACAATGTTTTTGATGTTGTCAATCCATTTTCTTCTCGGAGGTCCTCTTGCTTTTGTAGCAGATCTTCTTTAATGAAGGGCAATTGCTGGTAGTTGATAGTGTTGCATTCTAATGAGATGACCAAACCATTTGATATCATGTCTTTCAATATATGTGGCCCAGTGTGTTGTTCCCCCTGTCTGTCTGATAACATCATTTCTTATTCGGTCTCGGATACTTAAGTTGGCGGCTCTCCTCAAGCATCTCATCTCACTGGTGTTGATAAAGTCAATAATCGGTGTTACCCCTACACTTGTTCTTAGTTTCTCATGTGTCTATCTTCTCGTTTTTGTGCAGCTGTGTTGCTAATGCGGTGCTATGCAGAGTCTGAAAAACAGTGAACGTATTCTGGAAAATCTCGGATAACGACATGTTTGTGAAACTCCATGGCAAACCTCGGGGTATTGTGACAACAAGTTAGCTCCACGTTCTTTACAGCACGTCGCCATCAATCCCATCATTTTTGGACTGTTTGCGCTTTACAAGACAATTTGTACTCTCTGTAGTTTGCAGTTATGTCATGTCTTGGCCAGATATGACTGAGCTACCGTATGCCAGTAGACGGCATAGGCTTTCTGTCAGCGCCGAATGTTAGGCGGCGATTACCAAATCCAACACCCCACATTGTGCCAACGGCTTCGGCCGGAGGAGTGCAACTGGGAGGGTATAAGAATGTTTACTGTGCGAGGAAATACAACCTAAAGACTAAATGTCCTGGCAGGGCACACCCCTAAGTCTTAGTCGGCAACTGATATAGGATGGAAGCTCCGACAGGCGGACAGTTAAAGCAGGCTGATCCGGCAGCTTGTCCAGCTTGTCTTGTGGTTATTATGCCTCTTTTGAAGCACAATATATTAATTGTTAATTAATTTCTCTCTCTAATATGTCATATCCATTTGTAATGTACCGCTATTAGATGGAGAACACTGCCTAGAGATGTGGCGAGACACTGGCTACACGTGGAATGATGGAAGATGCACATATAGACTTTCTTTCGTTTGTGAAATGAAGTGAGGACTGTGTTTTACAATTTGAAATCAGACAGTCAGTTGTTGTTGTTTTTTGTTTTTTTGTAGTGCATAGTTAATTTGTAAGCAAGACTGTTAGTTAGATAATTAGTGAGTTAATTGTTTAATTAATATTTAGTTATTTAGTTAGTTAGTTAGTTAGTTAGTTAGTTAGTTAGTTAATTAGTTAGTTAGTTAGTTAGTTAGTTAGTTAATTAGTTAGTTAGTTAGTTAGTTAGTTAGTTAGTTAGTTAGTTAGTTAGTTTTTAGCTAGTTAGTTGGTTGGTTAATACGTTATTTAGTTAGCTAGCTTTTCCTAATGATTCTAAACAAAATCTTCCTAATATGGCTCATTATGCTAATTATTCGCTGTTGATAACATTCCAAGGTTCCTGATTTCTACGGGATTGCAATACATATAGATTTAGGTCTATCGTGGCCAAGCCTGTAAGGTACACCAAATACAACTGAATGGTTAAACACTGAAATTGAGTAGACGTAACATCTAAATAAAAAGGATTTCAACACCACCAAAAGCCCAGGAGAACTCTACTACGGCAGTTACTAGCTTCTCCTGCAGCATAAATGCAACAATTCACTATCTCTGTTACAAAATCATAATGCATGCATGAATGATAATGCATACAGGATTAATCATTGCCTATATTTCAGCAATTTTATTGTTCGTAGTCAACCCATCGATTGTTAAATGAAATGCAGCAATCATTGTATCATCAGACCATCCACTTTACCATCTTCTCCAGTTGTGCCCTTGCTATCAAACAATAATATTTGGTGTTAATTGAATTTACCGCCTTAAACAGCAATATACTTATTCAATATAATATAATTTCCATGTAGAACAGTTTTCGCTTACAATATGTTTCCAATTCAGTAAATTATCATATAGAGATCCTCCACACCCCAAATGACAAATTAGATCAGAATTGCAAAACTATAAGCACACTTAACTATTAAATGCAACAAACGTCTGTATTTCTAGTGGTATCACTCTTGTGACAGGTGTCAGATCTTAGTCAGATATGACTGAGCTACCGTATGACAGTTGACGTACTACCTGCTTTCTGTTAGCGCCGAATGTTGGGCGACAAAACCCGACACCCCACATTGTGCCAATGGGAGGGTACAAGCCTTTATCCGGTGCGAGGAAATCCATCTATCATGTGCCATGCTGGAAAGCGTGGACGGTCATATCTTGCAATTTCACTCGATCACCAGAGTCGTGGATCAGCTCAGTGTTCTTGTCTCGACCATGCCACGTGGCCAAGCCATCCAGGTATTTTCTTCTCGAACTTCCCCTCGGTCTGTTTCCTTCGATCTTGCCAGTTGTCACCAAGTTCTCCAATTCATTTCTTCTCATAACATGCCCAAAACAATTTCACTGTCTACGTCTAATTTCTCTAATCAATTTACGATTTTCATTTGTTTCTTGTAGTACCTGGTCATTGGTTTTTTTCTGTCTGTCCATGGTATGTTTTGCATTCTCTTCAGTAACCACATTTCCACAGCCATCAGATGTTTTTCAACTTGACTGCTCATTGTCCAAGCTTCACATTCATACAAAAGTACAGGCTCTATGTAGCACCACAACACTCTTTTTCTCGTTTCAATAGACATCTAAATGTGGCAGGGCATATCATGACCTAAGCCTTGGTTGACAACTGGTCTAGGATGGAAGCTCCGACAGGCGGACAGTTAGAGCATTGCTGTACTGACCCTGCAGCTCCTTCAGCTTGTCTAGTTCTAGACGTTTTGGTGTTACCTTTTCTCTGGAGTATACTAGGCAGGTCGAGAGAAGGATCATGCTTCAAGGGCATCACCTGATCTCTACAATTCAGCCTAGCCTTTGTGCTCCACTCCTAAATCAAGTTTTACGAGTGCATTTAAAACTACAAGTTATTAGGGAAACTTAAGAAGCATGTATAAAGGGATAAAGAAGGCCTGCGGTCCAATAATTAACAGAAAAGCACCACTGAAAACCTTGACTGGAGAAATCATCACTGATAAGAAGCAACAGATGGATAGATGGGTAGAGCACTATGTGGTGCTTTACTCAAGTGAGACAACACTAGCGGATGATGCCCTCAATGCCATAGAGGCCCTGCCAACTCTTGACCACCTGGACACACTTCCTACCATAATAGAAGTTAAGTGTGCTATAAATGAACTTGTATCTGGCGAGGCTCCAGGTAAGGATGGGATTCCAATAGAGCTTATCGGGAGTGGGCACGACACATTCACTCTAAAGATTACCAGCTAATAGAGCTATGATGGCGAGAAGGACAAAGCCACGAGATTTTAAATATTCAAGCATCATAACACTACAACAAAAGGGGGATCGGGGTGACTGTAACAACTATAGGGGATCGAAGTGACTGTAACAACTATAGAGGGATCGGAGTGACTGTAACACTATAGGGGGATCGAAGTGACTGTAACAACTATAGGGGGATCGAAGTGACTGTAACAACTATAGGGGGATCGGAGTGACTGTAACAACTATAGGGGGATCGGGGTGACTGTAACAACTATAGGGGGATCGGGGTGACTGTAACAACTATAGGGGTTTGTCACTTATATGTATCTGACGCCGGAGGAAAAAGAAAAGGATGAGCTAAGTGGAGGAACTACCTTTAACTTCTTATCTACCCCACATTAATATGAAGTAAAGATGCGCAACATTGACTGCACATGAGCCATGGAGAAAAACGAATCTCAAGAAGAAAGAGAAACAGCTGCAGACAAAGAACAGATTTAGAGATCAGAAGAAACAGGATCTTGGACAGGGAGGATACGCCCTTATGGTGACAGTAGAGTATAGAGTTGGACAGTACCGGTCTCAATGAATGTGCAATAACAGACATAAACTAACCAACAAAGACTAAGCAAACAATTTGAGAACAACAAACTGGAACTTTTATTGGCTAAATCGCATAGCTCATGGACAGTTAATATCCAGACATAACATACAGAAGCAAAGACAAGTGCAATATAACACTAAATGTCAATAATAATGGGTTGTGCCCCACCTATAACCAGATACTCATATCTCTAAGCTAATAAGAGCATGACCAAAATAAAACAAAAAAAAGAACATTAACAATATAAACAATAGGAATACAAACAACAGTAAGCGGCCAAATAAAAGATAACGTAAATATACTGTTCAAAGCAAGAAATGCTTAGTTATCCGGGGGTGCGTTTTTATGAGTTTGTAAGAAAACTTTTGTGCTAGGGTATATAAAAACCAGCCTCAAATGTTCTTTACAGTGTCAAATGCCCGTGTTGACCTGAACTACGTTCGTGTTTGTAATCATTACAATGCAGTGGTCAATAGTATATAAGATCAAATTTTTACCAGAGCTCATGATGCGCGCACGTGGAAACAACACAATTTGGGTTGAACACTATTTACGGAATACGCACTAGAGTACCTTGAGTATCACAGGCAGATATCACATCCCCAAAAGATCAGGACACGCCACAACAAAAGGGCTATAACATAAACAACATAGAACCACAAACATAAACATGGCTCGCCTAATATTGTGAATTTAACTGTGTTGAGATGCCCTTGTTGTCACCTATGAGAGGAGACTGGAGATCTAATAGAAATACCCTGTACAAAGACTGATACTTTGCTGAACCAACACCACATCAGTTATCTATTCCTGATGGTCACATAATTACTGCCCTATGGTCATACACTGGAATCTTCATCAGGGCTGAAATAATTAAACTATTCTATTTAGACACCCTAATCGACCCAGACTAAAATGGGTACCAGGAAATGGTCTGGGAAATAAAGGTGGTCGGTGTGATATTAAGTCCATTACCCATCGAGTGGCGATTGGTCACCAAATACACTTTATTCTTCCAGATGTGTACAAGTTAGTTGTATATCCTTTACAGGACGTCGATGTTGACTCCAGGATTTATTTTACTGTTTTGTGATTTCTTGGCAAATTGGCAAGAGCACTTGTTCATTTCAGTGGTAGAGTATGGACTAGGAATGCTCACTGTCTCCAAGAGTCCGCTAGTGAAAGTTGAGCGCATACAGAATGACGCCATGGGGGTGATTCTGGGATGTATAAGGTTATAATCACATTGGACCGTGGTGGTAGGGATTGGCCAGCAGACACTACAGAAATAGAAATTCAGTAACTAATTCATGACTACTCTCACACTGGCGATGTGATTGATTATCTATTCCAATTGTTCTATGTTAAGAGGCAAGACAAGAGCCTGGGGATTCATATCAAAAGCAAATGGCCAATGCGTGGTAAAGGAGAGCTTGTCATAAGATACCTCAACCGCATGTCTGAGAATGGAGATGGAGTCGGTTACTGCAGCTTTCCGCTGGTTTGAGAACAAAGTGTATACACATGTTGTGATTATAACTGATTCACAAAGCATGCTGTCAAAGGTGAAGACTGGAATGCTTCGTTCAGAGTGGTGTGCGTCGATTCAGAGATCGCGAGTTGTAAGCCTTCGCTGGAACTTTTCTCCGGGAAACTCTGATGTGGTTGGAAATCAACAGACGGACAGATTGGCTGGTGCCGCATCATTACGGGGTGATTTGGTGCATTATAAAGCAAATGTGGAGAAGGTCCTCTGGGAGCATGTGAATAATGCAGAAGTACAGATAGACTATAATGGTCAAGAAATAATGCAGCAGCATGGCGCAGTCAGAGGATGTGGTCGATAGTCGTCACTCAGAGGTAAGGCAATACGGTCATAAAATCAGATTGCAACGGGCGCTATAAGTATTTAATCTCTTCGCTGGCTGAAGATAAGGACTGAGCTCTTATGGGGGATGCTCCGAGTGCAGTGATGTCGGTTCTTGACTCAACTCAACTTGGCATGTTTACGTTCCGTAGTACGTCATAGCTTTCTGAACGACTGGCACACACGCCATCGTATGAAAACCAAAATAAGGCGGAGTGCTGTCAAATCACCCGACCATCAGTGCGTCCGACTTCAGCTTGCATTTATCTGGGGTTCGCTTCGTTCACCAGGGATGGCCAACCTTTTCAGCAGGTGGGTTACGTTTCAGAAATTATATTTCCTGCCGGGCGACGCACCTATTTTTATTTGTATTTTTGTTTAAGTAAACAAACAATCGTGCTACACCTTCGACCACATCGCGGCTTCACAGTAGATGAGATCGTGGTCAAACGCTTGCCTGGTGTCATGTAAAAGAAATATATATATAAATAGGTGAATGTATTTTATTGAAGAAACTAAATCATAACTGAGAATCACACATATTTATTTATTAGACAATTTAAAAATATTTAAAAGTGAGACATCTGGCTTTGTTTTGCAGAACTAAGTGCATCAAAATTGATCTTGACTGATATTTTCGCTACACGCAAACAGTTTTTCAAATGAACACCAGTAATTTGTGTTCTCACTTGTGATCTGGTTTGCTTCATGCTACTAAAAAGCTGCTCATACGCATAAGTGTTTCCGAATAGCGAAACCATCGACAGAGCATGTTTGTAAAACAATGGATATTTATCTTTGTCCAAATACGTTTTATAGCACTCTTCCAAGCCAACATGATGGAATTTCTCCTTTAACTGTGTATCACAATACATTTCACAATGTTCCATTTGTAATCTTCCTGGTAATAAATTTACGTCTACCGCGAATGACGTTGCAAATGCATACAAAAAAAGCACATGATGCTTTTTCTTTAAATACTGAAATCGGTTTTCAAATTCGAGGTTTAAGACACATATCAAAGAAGCGAATTATCCGCCGCTCCTGTGTGACGTCTGGTTGCAATGACAATGTAGGAACGTGAGTAAAGTTTTTTGTCCTCAACTGTTGTTCCCAAAGACCAAGTTTCTTTTGAAATGCAGAAATATGATAATGCATCTTATTAATTAATTTATCTTTCCCTTGTAGAAGAGTATTAACGTCATTTAGGTGGCTAGTTATATCGACCAAAAATGCAAAGTAGCAAACCAACTCTTGTTTTCACCCTCTGGGATACTTTTTGACATTCTTGCAAAGAATGAGTGTATTTCTTGCTGCAAGTCAAACACTCTTTTCAACATTTTGGCACGAGTCAGCCATCTTACTTCTGTATAAAATGTAACGTCATTATATTCTGAGTTCAAAGAATTTAGAAATTCTTAGAACTGACGGTGATTAAACCCGTTCGGCATAATGAAGATAATTATTTTGACTACTACATTCATGACATGGTGCATTTTGAGGGACTTCGAACATAAATTCCCCTGATGAATAATGCAATGAAAATTTAGCATTGATGTATTACTGGCTTTGGAGGCCTTATTTTCAATCAATTTTACTTAACTTTCATGTTTCCCAACCATTGCTGGAGTTGTTAGGCCGGATATGTTGTTAAGTTGTAACGAAAAGCGATTCAATGTCGATGCAACTGCCTATAACAAATCTCGTTACTTAGTAGTGTCCTTAAGTAGATACAGTGCCTCTAATTCTTCTGTCTTTTTAAAATGTACTTCAACACCCCTGATAAAAATTGCCAGTTGGGCAATATTTGTCATATATGTGCTTTAATCCGACGCTAGAGCATAACATATAAACTCGAATGCTCGACTTTTAAAATTATCTTCAATATATTTGCCAATGTTGTCCACATGCCTAGTAATAATCTGACGAGACAGACTTATTTTTTAAGAAATCCTTCTTCTTTTCTGGACACAGAATTTCAACGACGCTCTCCAAACATTCCTGAACCATTTCACCATCTGAATATGGCTCGATTTTTTTTTTTGCTAGTATCATGGCTACTGCATATCTAGCTTATACATAGTATGTTGACTCTGAACCCGCTCTAGTAAATATCTTTTGTTGTGCAGAATTTTTTTTTTAAAAGTCATTTACTTGGCCTTGTCGAAATTGCCATTTGAACTTATCTAACTTATTTGCATGCTTAGTCTCTTAGTGTCGTTTGATGTTATACTCCTTCAAAACAGAAACATATTCATTGCATATCAAGCATTTGGGCTTTCTTTTAATTTACACGAAAAAAATTTTTTTTTTATAGTCCACCTGTCTTGAAAACTTCTTAATTCTTCTGTGATTCTTCTCTTCTTTGGTCCAACGTCTTTGCTTGTTGACGCCACGGTAGGACTTCGTTTATAACTGGAAAAAAAAACACCACAGGTAATACTAATTAATGATAATTAATTAATTTAAGTTACATAAATTAAAATTTTTCAGGTTTTTTTTTAACCTATAGAATCGATATCGTAGACAGGATACTTGGTTAAAGTAGTTTGAACTCTTATTATAAATATGATAAATATGTATTCTAACGTCGATCGCAAAATCTCCCCAGACGCAGTGGCGATAATAGAACGAAACTACAGAATAACACGGGACTTTGTCAAGCTGGACTACAAGTAGTTATGAGTAAGAGGCCGATAGTGTAGCGAGCTTTCCGAAGACGCCGAAGACCACAGAATATATATATATATATATATATCAGGAGTTGAAGTCTCATATTAAATTTTATCAACTCCTAGCGTCGGCCAAAAAACTAAGTAACCCTGAGTGTCAAATCGCGGGATATTTGAAATGCGGAATATTTAAAACAGCTGAAAAACCAATGAATTTTTACAAAAGTGCGAGATATTTCAAATTTCTCTTAGCTATAATGTACAAATATATGATAGGAACAACTCATGATGTAATGTTCTTTTGGTGATATGCGCAATAAATGTAACATTTATGTTCATTTGACCTAGCTCCGCGGTCCGCAACATGACTCCCGGCGGGCCGCATGCGGCCTGCGGTCCTCGTGTTGCCCACCTTGATCAAAACGGATTTCATCTAAGTTCACGGGCAATGTCTACCCATGGGTATTTTTTATGTCCTAATAATTGTGCAGGGCAGCGACCTTCAAGCCTACTTATTGCGATTTCTAAATGGTGGGATTTTTGACGTGTACAGCTTGCACAAGGTAGTTCAAGTTTTCCGCCCTTATCCTAGGAGACTAAATATCAATTATCACTACCCAAGAGATCAAGATAACTGGTGATAACACTAGTTACTATTGGTTCTTGAAACAATTGAGTTGAGTTATGTTGAGTTAATAACCGACATCACTGCACTCAGGACATTTCCATACGCGTTCCGTCCCCTCGTTCAACAGCCCGCGAAGAGTCATACTACTAATAGTTCCCACCGCTATCTCATTGAAAGTTCTCCTGGTCTACACGCTCAGATTTCAGATTCTTCCAGAACCCCAGCAGATCCCCAACAATCTCATTCTTGCCACATACGGTTTCCCAATCTGTTCCCCCACCTTCTCCACCTGGTCCCTCAGGCGCACGACCACCTCTCCATTGTTCATAGGTAATCTACCACTAAGAGGTGCAATCTCTTCCAGCCTTTCAGCCTGCTCACACCACCCCCCACCCCGCCTCCCACCCGCACTCCCGCATGGCCATGGCAACAAATCCGTACAATTCTCACATTCTGTGACCTCTGAAGCGAGGATAACCATTTCATACGAATCATTCCTTTCTCCGCCTTACTAAGCATAATAATTTAATCCTTAATTCTTGAAACAATTTCCAATCATAACCTGACATCGCGCCGATTGCCGTCTGAGGAGATACGAATCCTCTCATACACGCCCCTCCCCCACTTCCACCCCCACCCAAGAACCGCACAACATACTACCATTATTGTCTGTTATAAGTTTTATAACTAACTACGTTGCATTTTGGCAGGTTCTTTTGACCTCACCAGTAGCCCATGACAGCATGATGGCGGCAGTGGGTCCAAGAGACAATGGAGACATAGTTGTGGACGTACACTGTTTAGCTTCCAAGGAGTTTAATGTATGCAGCAAACATACACACACAAAACCATATGTTTTACATGAAACAACAAACAGCAAAACATATGTTTTACATGAATCTAACAGACAAACACAATAAATCATATGTTTTATGTAACTCAAACACACATACACAATAAAACATTTGTTTTACATGAATCAATTGCACATACACAATAAAACATACGTTTTAGATTAATCAAACACACATACACAGAAAATATGATTTACATTAATCAAACACACATACACACTAAAACATATATTTAACATGAATCAACCACATACACACAACAAAACATCTATTTTACATGAATCAAACAGACATACATAATAAAACATATGTTTTACATGAATCAAACACATATGCACATAAAAATTTGTTTTACATGAATCATTCACACATACACAATAAAACATATGTTTTACATGACTCAAACACACGTACACAATAAAACATATATTTAACATGAATCAAACACATATACACAATAAAACATATATTTTACATGAATAAAGCACACATGCACATAAAACATATGTTTTACTTGAATCAAACACATATACACAATAAAACAATTGTTTTACATGGATCAAGCACACATAAACAATAACACGTGTGTTTCCCGTGAATCAAACATATATACACAATAAAATGTATTGTACATGTACCAAACATATCATTTGTTCATTATATGTTGCATTTCCTTAGCATGACGTTGCGATCAACCCCATGTTTAATTCTAGGACCTGTTCCGTTCAGTAGCTTGCCATTGCTTTCAATGCCAAGCCCAACTTAATGTCGGTATAGGGGTTGCACCGCTTACCTGGCCTTCAGCTCACCGGAAACTCTTGTCATTTCGGCCACATCGATGCCAAAACATACATACGCACTATTATATATTTCTCATAATATTTTGTATGTATAACTGTGTATCTTGGGACATTAATTACCCAACATGGTGACACAATGAAGGAATTTAAAAAGAAGAATTATCTATTGCTTTTCAAAAACTAAAACAACTGAATAGATTGTGGAGTGGGACAGATAGAACTACAAATATTAGATTTTTAAGAGCATTCATCTTTCCCGTTGCAACACACGTCAGTGAAACCAGGAGACTGGAAACAAGCTGAACAGAGCATAAATACTTTTGAATATACATTTTAAAGACCGGTTCTAAGAATATCTTAGATACAGAATATAGCAAATGCATCCATACGACAAGAACTGAATATTGAAGAAGGTTGGCTATTAAACACGATATAACAAAGAAAATTGAAATATTTTGGTCACTTGAAACGTCATGAAAGCTTGAGAGAACAATAATCGATGAGTGTATGCACGGGAAGGGAGAAGATGAAGGCCAAAGAGAAGATGGGTGCAGGATGTGGCAAATGATCTCCAGATGGGTGTATCGGACGCGGGGCATCTTGCTTTTGACCGAGAAGTTCATCCACAATGGATGCATGTGAACACATGGTCATGTCCACCATCACGCACATTCTGACGTCTCACATTACTGCACCCTGGGCGTTCTAATGGATGCTCTGTCCTCTGATGCGGCAGGCAAAGTATTTATGCTGAGTGTTTTCATGAGGGTTTGGTTATGACATCTTCTTTCTTGACCTCGTAAAACTCATGGCCGTGCTTGACCAGATTTCCCTCTTGTGTAATATAGTCGAGCTGGCACCGTGGTCTCGTAACTATCTAACAGTCGAGTACTTACTGCACTGACGTACTTGACAAGGGTTCACACCTATGTAATGCAGTCGAGCTAACGAAAGTCTCCTCAGTTTCCGCCTGCCGAGTAAGTACTCAGTTGACGTACTTGACAAGTGTTCACACCTATTTAATGTCTCCATGCTAACGACAGTCTCGTCAGTATCTGCCAGCCGAGTACGTACTGCATTGATGTACTTGACAAGGGTTCATACATGTGTAACGTTGTCGTGCTAACGGCAGAGTCTCGTCCATATCTGCTAGCTGAGTACTTACTGCATTGATTCTGTAGCCCAAACCATGCTTCGTTCTGTTTATATTGGCGCACTTTTCGCCAGCAGGTCTTTCCTTACTTGTTACTTCAGGATATTGGTGTAGAGTCACCCACGTGAGTGACGTGAAGCGCGACTACCGAATGCTGTCTATGCATACGGAACGGAGGCTGCCTGTTGCGATTTAACATATTGACATATTCAAAACATTAATCCAACAACAAAGAGAACAGCAAAAAATAACAAACTAAACACTACAGTGTCAGCTGTGCAGAAGAGGCGTTCAAGAAACAGATGAACACATCTACTACGAATGCAACACAATCATGCCAATAAGGAATCTCCCACAAAACGTCCCAGACACACATACGAAACACAGGACATATATTTACAAAGCAATCGTGATGTACTCAATCCTCTTCTCCACACAAGACACCCACACAAAAACACTTGCTCTATTGACAGAGTACATAAATCTCATATGCACATTACGAAACAAATCATTATGCAATTGCAGAAAAAAAGAGGGGGGTGGGGGAAGTGAGCGATTTAATGTAACAAATCTCCGGGAGGTGAGTAGATGTTGCGGGGTTAATGTAACAACTAGTTGGGGGTGGGGGTTTGTTGGTGAGGAGTGACAGATGACAACTAAATGCGATTATCAGATGTAACATAACAGCCTCCTGGAACAGAATGGGTTAAAGTGACAACTGTAGTGTTCAACGTCACACGGCTCTGGTGGTCACCCATTGTCATGGTCTTATATGTACGGAAGAATGTAAGTGCCGGTATGTAAGCGAGAGTCAGTGTAAGCATAGCTGAGGTAAAGGGCAGTAAGAGACACCACGGCTTGGCTAGTGGACGGTCAGACAAGAAGCCCGTGAACAGAGCCACGTGATGTGGGAAGGTCAACGAGGAGAGAGGCAGTGTGTGTGAGGCAGCGAATAGGGACGGACGTGTGGAGATCTATAGAACGATAGAACGATAGAAGGATAGTGTTTGTGACGGATAGATGGAGATGAACGTTGTGTATTGATATTCGAGGAATGTACTAACTGTGATATGTGCGGGATGATGTGAAGTTTGATTGTGAATGATCATGCGGGCGACAGTGTAAAGATCGCCATTGTGAGCTAGCGCGTGGCTGTTGGTGGTGAACGATTGTTTGAGCGTGAACTGCGATCATGTTGTCAGCTTGTAATATATTGTAATAAATGATTGTTCAGGAGATAGCTCCTGCCAGTTTCCGATTGCATTCATGTGTTATTAGTAGATGTGTTGTAGATGTTATAATATACCTGCCATAGTCCAGTGGGCTAGACGGAGCCAGTAGTAGGTGCATCGGGCACCAGGTGTATCTCAGGAAGGGTGGCGATAAATGTAACAGGTCATAACATGGTTTGATGCCATAATTTAGATATATTACTTCACGTCCTCTCAGCAGTATCATCTCCCTTACGATTATATCTTCTTCTTCTTCTTCAGCGCTCCGAGCCATTGAGGTTCTTTGCTGCAGATACAATCCGTCTCCATTCGTCTCTCTGGTTGACCTTCTCTTGCCAGTCGTTGATTCCAAGTGCTTGTAGGTCTGTATATATATTATCTCTCCACCGTCATCTTGGTCTACCTCGGGGTCTACGGTCATCTATTTCCTGAGTGTAAGCGAGTTTTGTTTCCCTATTGTCTTCCATTCTTTCTATATGCCCCAGCCATTGTAGTCTATTAGCCTTCATGATACCAGTGATTAGCGGGTACTTAAACAGATCATAAATGTCTTTTTTACTTCTTCTTTTCCATTCTCCACTTTGTGTATTCCTAATGGGTCCAAAGTCATATATATATATATATATATATATATATATATATATATATATATATCCTGATCCTTCCCTCACCCCACCCTAGAAAAGCTTTTTTTCAGTGGCAAGGATGTCTGCATCTTGGTTTGCAGGTGACCTAGTTGATAGCATGCATGTGATTCCGGTCGTTGTTTTCTTTTTTGGTCATAAGTAGGGATTGTAAATTTAAGGGGATGCCTGTGTGAAATGTTTATTTTTGGTGCCCCTATGTAAATTCATCCATGGAGCTAAGTGTTGATGTTGATGTCAGGGTTGCTGGTTTATTTTGTATGCAGACTGCATATTCCTCATGGCCACTCATAAGATATGGTATTATCTTTTGTCAGGGACTGATTTTTTTAAATTGTCACTGATTGACATATGCCTGGGTCATTGACATTGAGGTGAGTGACCCCAGTAGCGAGAATACGAGATAAACAACCAGCCATGAGAAATAATGGGGCTGGTGTGAGTGGAGACCCCCAGGGTGGATGGGGGGGAAGGACAGTTTAGTTTTGTGTGAAGTCAAGGGACTTCAAGACGGTAGATGTTTTGGGGCCGAACGGATCGGTTGTCGAAGACGTGGGAGCTTAGACTGACTGTGGGTCAGATCTTTTGTTGTGTTGTTCTCCCAGTTGTGAATGCAGGCCTAAAAACCCAGAGGGGGTTTGATAGTTAATGGAGGCCTGAACCCAAAGTGGGTTGGATAGCTAGCGGAGAATAGACCCATTGTGTGGGTGTATTGTGTGAGGTCAGCTGTGGATAGGAGCTGGATTACCTGTCTTGTGAATTTGAGATTAAGCAGGCCGTGAGAAGACAGGGATGTGTGCGTGTTAAGTTGTGAGGAAGATATTTATATTCGATGAATTATATTGTTTCTGGATATAGAGTTGTGTTCCGTTTGTCCGTGGTCTTTCTGCAATAAAGGATTATGTTCGCCAAAGCAATCTTGTTTAATGACTGGTGAATGTGCATTGCGGGGGTGAGTTATATTGTAAGACAGTTAGATAGCTCAATTGACACACCAGGAGTATCGTTACCTAGACAACGACCATATCACGCTCTTATCATAAAGAACATCGTGATATTAACTGTGGGCTCTCCGGTCAAGGACGACGGGGGTATATGATATTATCTGGATGGCTCGTTCGTTCAAGGAAACTGTGTAATATTGATATATCTGGAACTCTCCGGTCAAGAACTATATAGACATTGTTGTCATTCTGAGATAACTGGGAGCTCGTCGCTTAGTAAAGATTTTTTGACAGCTACATTCGGTCAAGGAACACCGTGCAATATTGTGATATCTGTGGGCTCTTCGCTGAGAGAGGAGGTATTATCTGTGACTTCGTTCCATCAAACTAGTCAGCACGCGGGGAAAAATACGCTGCAGAAATCACAAGCAAAATAGATGATTACGGGACCAAGTTTGTCCTCGACAGAGGAGCTAGCAGACGGTTTACGTGAAGGTCACACTACAGGTAAATTACCGGACAGTCAGCACATGTTATTGCTGAAGCTAGCGGGGACACCAGAGAATGAACGCAGACAGGCGCCTGTGTTTATAGGTCAAGAGACGGAAGCGCCAGCATGTGGGGCACGGAAAAAACCAGGATTATTCCAGAAGGTGGTGAGAATATCCTGCGTGTGTGTGTAAGACAGCACAGCAAAAACAGCGCGTTGGTGAAGACGCGGCCCAAAAAGTCGGCGCTGCGATACTGGCTGGACATTATCGCTGTCGGTGATAAAAACAGGATTGAAAATCAAAGATATTGACAGGTGTGTGTGGCGAGGGAACGCACTGTGTGGTCGCAGGTCGACTGGTCAAGAATTTTCGACGCCGTCAAAAGGACGGATGGGGACGCTGAATTCAAGACGGATAAAAACAGCCGAATCAAGGCCGGGTTGAGAGAGTGTCAGCGCTGTTTATGAGGACAGTGCACAGTACAGGTAAAGTACTGAAAACAGTGAACTCCCGGGAAGGGGAGAGTTTATGGATGTGTAGAATACACAGAGACAATTGACATTTGCTGATTCACAGGGAAGGGTGACGAACGGGGGTAGTGCGAGACCCCTACCACAGCCGTGTTGTAGGCAGGACAGGTGTCTTTGTGGATAACGGGAAAAGTTTCCGGTCAGTTTACAGTGTGTATTATTGTGACAAAGAGTACTGAGGTACTGACTTGAGGTGTCCGGCAATGTCAAGGCCGATGCGGTGGAAATTTACTAAAATTTTCCAGAGGAGAACTGGATAAACAAGGTGTTTGTGAACGAAAACCAGACTTTATGTTCGTCCTTGTGAATCCCTTTGTTACCATTACTCTGTTATGAGCAAATATCTTTACAACGAATGATTAAGTCTCATCACCGCAAACAAGGTTGCATACAGTTGCCAAAAAGAACTGACTGTACAGAGTTTAAAAGCGCTGGACAGTTGCTGCCATTATTTTTGTTGTTGCTGAACCTTGCCTTTAAACGCGAATCTATCACATATATGATACAGCGAAACGACATCTCCGCAACAAAGGTATAAAGACGTTTGGAATTATTACTTTGGTGTCACCACGTCCAGAGAAAGCACAATAACGTTACGGACTGTGTCGAGACAGAACATTTTGGATAACTACTATCACCTTCAATTTTTTTCGACGGGTGGAACTTGTGATCACCACGTGAAATTTAGTCACCATGAAAAAAATCAATGTGTCGTTTTGGCATTTGACGTCGTAGACAGTTTCGGAATTTTAACCAACAGACACTTCCAGCCTATTGTGAAAAACTATTAACAGCAAAATAAGAACTTTTGGCGACTAATTAATAAGCATATATTTGTCGGCCAACCATTTGGACATTTTGTTTGCTCCCATCGTCATAAATATTGTTTTCGGTTGTTACGCAATTATTTGTATGTGGTCCAGTGTTTGTCAGGAGTAGGGGAATTTTTGTGTTGGTTCACGAAGGTCGTGAGACAGAGCAAAAAGGAATTGTCTTAGGTGCACCATATATTTTCTGGGAATTAAAACGAAAGGTCGGGTTGTTTGCTTCTGGCGCAGTTTGGGTCCTGGATAATATACCGTGCCTTTTTTGGTGCGTAACGTCAGATCTGTGTATATTTTGGTGTTATATTTTTTCCCTTCTCTTTTCATAATATTTACATATGATATTTTTTGTGTTCGGATATATGTTATTATTGTGATCTTTCGTCATTTCTGCTGTCTAGTGGTCTGTGTCAGGTTTGCGTCTAGCGATTATAGCAACACTTAGTGTGGATCATCCATTCGTTTGTATATGTATTTATATGTATGTTTAATAATATTTCCAGAAATTTTATACAACTATTTGTTATAGATATATACGAGGGAGTATAGGTAATATCCCCCATCACTACCTAGTGCTTATAGAGTGACTGGGTGAGTACAGAGTGATATTTTAGCACTACGAATTTACGTACACAGGGAGTGCTGGTGTAATTAGGGAGGGCACACAAAGACTAGTAGCAGAGTCTTTACATTTATAATTGTCTGACAGACATCAACGTGTCCACAAGTACAAGATGCCTACTTTAATGGAATATATTGAAACAGGTGAAAGGTTAGGCCTGAAGGGTAAAGAGTTACAGGAGTATGCAGAAGCAAAAGAACAAAAACAGGCTGAAAGAGAGGAGAGGCATAATGAAAACGAGGCAAAACGCCTACACGAAGAAAAAGTAGCTGAAGCCAAGCGTCTACAGGAAGTGTGTGTGTGAGAGAGAGAGAGAGAGAGAGAGAGAGAGAGAGAGAGAGAGAGAGAGAGAGAGAGAGAGAGAGAGAGAGAGAGAGAGAAGTAAAGTTAGCTGAAATGGAACAAAAGCGTTTACACGAAGAGACACAAATGAAAATAGAAATTGAGAAAGAAAAGCTCAAGAGGGAAACTGAAATTGAGTTGAAAAAATTAGAAATATCATCGAAGGGTAAAATTGAGGAAGGCAGAAGACCTTCACAGTCGTCACAGCGACTAAAACTGACATATTTTACGGACCGAGACAACCTTGAATCGTATCTTGACAGATGTCAAGCATCTGCGAAAACGTTAGGCATCCCAGAAGAAGAGTATGCGATGCGACTTGGCTGAGTTTCTTACGGGTAAGGCCCTAGATAAAATGTTTAATTTACCTGTGGAAGAAAGAAACAACTACACTATTTTGCGTCAACGTTTGTTAACAAAGTTCCAACTAACTAAGCATGGATATAGAACAAAGTTTAGACAGTTAGGGCCAGAGACAAATCAAGATTTCACAGATTTTGTTAATACAGTAAAGAACACATTTAACAAATGGATGGAGCTCGCAGAAGTAGGGAAAGATTATAATAAATTAGTGGATCTAGTGTTAAGAGACAAGGTTTTATCATCATGTAATACAAACTTAGTGGCTTTCTTTGAGGAACGTAAGCCAAAGGACATAGACACAATGTCACAGTTAGGGCAAAACTACATGACTGCACATCCAAACAGTTCTATTGGTAGACTAATGAGTGAGGAAATAGTCTGTGCAGCGTACACGAAACAGGATCAGAATCCTGGGATCAGACCCGTGGCAACTATTTTGGCAGAGGAGGACGGTACCCATACAAAAGGGGGAATTTCCAGCGACGTCCAAATAGTTATGCCGGATGTTGGAACTGTGGGAGCTGGAGACACAAAGCAGCACAGTGTGATGCACAACCATCCAGTGAGCCAACAAGTAACGAAAGGAAGGAGATTATCTGTTTCAAATGTGGAAAGAAGGGGCATGTCAGCTATCATTGTACGATGAGGGGAACGGAGCATTCTAATGCAGCACAAGTGATTGAGACAATCAACAATGAAGATTGTAGTGGGTGCAAACCTCTTTTTGAAAAAGACGGTCAGCCAGTCTTAGTGTGTGGTCATACAGTGAAAGCAGGATCAGCAGTCCTTGCAGGTGGAAGCATGAAGATGCACCATTGTTTCGTTAATGATAGGCCAGCATTAACAATTAGAGATTCCGGGTGTACGTCTATCGGAGTTAGAAAAAGATTAGTGAACCCCTCGGAGTACACAGGTGAAAAGATTAGATGCATAACATTTAATTGGACAGTAGAATTCTACCCATTAGCCGTGATAGCAGTAAAAACACCAGATATCACAGGAAAATTGATAGTGTGTGTTATAGACTCACCAGTGGCAGATTTGATCATCGGAAACGTGCCAGGAGTTAAAGATTGTACAGAAGAAGAAGTAGTTTATTGGGACCAGAAACATAGTTTAAGTAGTAGCGAGGTAGGGACCAAAAGAAAACCTAAATTAGAGAGTATAGCTGAACAAGAAGAGGCGCGTGAAGTAGACACAGGAACTCAGGGCAAGGATAGTACAGCTGAGCAGGTGAGAATTGATCTCAAACATAGTGGGAGTGACTCCCACAAACAAGATGATACGACAGACAAATGTTTCCAAGGGTGTGGTAAAGTGAGACATAGGCAATCAAAGAAGGGTAGATGGTGTTTCGAGAGGAAGAACAATGTTCTCACTCGCAGGTTTTCAGATGGCAGAACTGCGTGTGGGCAAGTAGTAGTACCGTTAGCACATAGAGACCGATATACTAGAACAGCTCAGGATAGGGCATGTGCAGGGCACATAGGAGTAAGGCGGAAGCAGCATAGAGCAGGATGCCAGGTATATTAGCCAGAATTTAATAAAGAGGTCAGACTAAACAGAGACTCCAGTGTAACGGTACAATATGTAGATTGCAAAGTTAAGGCAGTTCAAAAGGGGGTTAACGACATCACTGAACCAGGATTAGCAAACAGATGTTTTAAAGATATAGGAAACATGAGGCATGGGTACAGGAAGGGTAGACACAGCATCGACAGAAATAGGTGGAGGTTTGATGCAAGAAAAGAACCACCTGATACAGGGTCGGGACACAAATAGGTTGTGTCTTCTTGAGGATGTTAATAAGATTTGCAGGTACACAGATATTATGTTCCCTATGATATGTTTAATATTATTATGTGAGATACTAGTCATGTATTGGTACACAAGATGTAAGTTGGTTGTATTGATGTGTGGGAAATATGGGAGTGTACTATGAGCATTTGATGTATTATTTAGTGGGGTAACTAAAGTGAGGTGGAATCATATTTAGGGCTACCCAGGCAATATGTCTGGGTCACATATTTGATAAGTATTAGTCTCCCAACATTTGAAAACGATGTTTTCTTTTAAGGGGGGGGGGGGATAATGACATATGCCTGGGTCATTGACATTGAGGTGAGTGACCCCAAGTAGCGAGAATACGAGATAAACAACCAGCCATGAGAAATAATGGGGCGGGTGTGAGTGGAGACCCCCAGGGTGGATGGAGGGAAGGACAGTTTAGTTTTGTGTGAAGTCAAGGGACTTCAAGACGGTGGATGTTTTGGGGCCGAACGGATCGGTTGTCGAAGACGTGGGAGCTTAGACTGACTGTGGGTCAGATCTTTTGTTGTGTTGTTCTCCCAGTTGTGAATGCAGGCCTAAAAACCCAGTGGGGGGTTTGATAGTTAGTGGAGGCCTGAACCCAAAGTGGGTTGGATAGCTAGCGGAGAGTAGGCCCATTGTGTAGGTGTATTGTGTGAGGTCCAGCTGTGGATAGGAGCTGGATTACCTGTCTTGTGGATTTGAGATTAAGCAGGCCGTGAGAAGGCAGGGAGTGTGCGTGTTAAGTTGTGAGGAGGATATTTATATTCGATGGATTATATTGTTTCTGGATATAGAGTTGTGTTCCGTTTGTCCGTGGTCTTTCTGCAATAAAGGATTATGTGCGCCAAAGCAATCTTGTTTAATGACTGGTGAATGTGCACTGCGGGGGTGAGTTATATTGTAAGACAGTTAGATAGCTCAATTGACACACCAGGAGTATCGTTACCTAGACAACGACCATATCACGCTCTTATCATAGAGAACATCGTGATACTGATGTATGTTTTTAAGGCAGGTTCAGAAAATACAACTGGTAACAGATTTACACTGAGAGGTTTAAGTCCCATGATGAAACCCCCTTAACTGATTGTTTACTTAAATAGTCCTAGTGTGAGACTTTTGCAAGAACCAAGTGATGACTGTGAATCTACAACAATGGCCAGACTGCGAGAGCAGCAAATTAAAAGAGGGGTGGCCAAACAAGAACACTACGCAGGAAGCCAAAGAAGATTGATAAACCAACACAGAACTGGCGTCGTTAGCCGCTACACGCTGCGGGATTTGCTGAGGAGGGGATCCGAGCACTTATGGACTGAATGGTCCGATGTGCAACGAGGATGATCTGTCGACTAACTAACTATAGTCCTAGTGTTTTGTCTAAACCCTAAGTGTTTAGAGTATTCGACTGGGACCGTCGAAAAATTGGAAGTGAGATATGTGGTCGCCTGATGTGACACACGATAGTGATGTTACCAATACCAGCATCCCCTGCAGTGCCCCGGGGTATGATGGGAAGTCGCTATGGAAACACTGGTAAATAGAGGTTCGTGTCAGTTTCCCGCTCTCTCCAAATGCAACAACCGTGGCCGAGGGAGCGATTATGTAGATACCATCAAATAGGGAGGCTTTAACCAGCCCTCCCCAGTCACTGGACTCTAGGTAGTGACCCCTGGCCATGGTTGATGTTTGTAGAGCAAACTTGAGCCCCAGCTCTGGTTAATGTCGTTTAGGCCACTCACATCCCCATTCACATACCTGTTTATGCCACTATATCTCTGCTGTTAGGGTTATAGTTCTGTTGTTTGTTATGTTATGGCTCTTTGCTGTATCTGGTCCCAGTCGACCTATGTGATGCGGGTGTCTTGTGTGGGTATTTAGGGTACCCTTCGACTCAACTGAACATGGTTGAGGTCTCACTATCATTTAGAGACTGCCCCTGTAGTCAGTGCTAGGCAGCAGTTATCTCTAACTGTGGGATTTCAGATTCCCATTTCTGTATGTACCGACTGTCCATGATTCCTGAGATGATAACAATAGAGAGTCCATACCTGCTGTTACCGTTGTTGTTTACATTGAGGCCCCTTTGTTGCGATGTCCTTGCTGGTTTGTGGGGATGGGTATTCGGTTATATTCATAGCGATGTTAGGCAGCAGTGATATCTACTGTGGGAACATAGGTTCCCATTTCTGTATATGTCAGTTGTGTGACATGTCAGGATGTCTGTTTGTCCCTGAATCATGCAGTTCTGTCAATAAAAGTCAAATTTTGTTGTTCTTAATTTGTTTTGTTTAGTTTATAGTTTGTTGTGTAAACTCATTGATTCTGTTGCAGTCCAACAGTGTAATCTTTTGTCTGAGGTATACAACTGTATATCCCCCGCCCAAAGAACTCCTGGAATCTTCTGTCTAATTCTATCCCTTTTCTTGTTAACTGAGGAGAATATATACAGTGCTCTTTCTCTATTTCTTCTTATTGTCCTTTTCTTCTCTGGCCCACTGTGAAAAATTTGATAGTTGACAGAGGACCTAGTTAGTAGTGTTCTCTGGAGATATATCTTGAATAATAAATAACAAGATAAAGGATATGATTTAGCACGTTTTGTCTAGAGGTCACTCAAATGAGCTAATCATTCCCGCAATAGCCTTTTTGGAGAACCATTTTTCTTTGGCTCAAACCCCCACTGTGAGACCACTATGTATCTACACAGAAATTTATAAAAGAAGTAAATAGTTCACCCAAGGCCAGAGAAGATCTGAACTATTAGCGCCTGTACAACTGAGGATCCGTCTCACTCAACATAATGTTGCCAGTGTGCTGTTCGTCCGTCACCTTAGATCTTCTCTTATTTATTTTGTCAGTATGACCTATATCAGTTTTGTCCAATTTTTCTAGGACTGTAGGATTCAATTTTTGTAGACAACTCAACAATAACTGTACATAACATCTGTTGAACAAGACATCTACATGACAGGTTCTTGACAAGAGTGGGACATACATTTACATAGAATTGTTTACACCACAATTGTACAAGACATACATCATGTGATACTTGACAACATCTATACAGGACTTTTCACAATATGTATAACCAACCACAGCACCTAAGACAGTCACCAGAGACAACACTTGACAGCAACTGTACAAGAAATTCACTGGGGACATGTACTTAAAACACTGGTTCATTAAATACACAATTTATTGAGCTGATGGTGAGTCGAGTGATGACCATGGTTTCATCTCCTGGCATGTCAACACTTCAATAATTACATTGAAAATGCATAAAATATGCCACACGTGCAGGTTGATAAACAAGATACAACACTTCTTATTTACTCCACCAGCCAATAACCAACTCTCCGCCTCCTCCTCTCCAACTACAACACTGCCTCCCTTATCCTATCACCAATCTCTGTCTCTTGGGGGTGGTATGAACTTCTATTTATGGGAAACCCAAGGAAGGAACTACTGTTCTGGATCACTTTGCACCCTGTTATCCTCAGCACTTGAGGTTGGAAAAGATCCAGGTAGCAGATTTCCTGTAGTAAGTCCCATAGCAGATCATTTCCTCTTGAGAACAGAATTGGTGGTAATGACAAGGTACTGCATCCCACTGTTGACCAGACTGTCTGTGAATGCTGATACTGGGATACTTCAAAAGTTGAGGATAGCACTCTCCTGACACTGGGAGATGTATTCTCGGTACACGTAGAACATGACTTGCTGAAGAAACCCAGAGATAGGAACAACATCCAATATATTGCAGCCCCTCAGTCAGTCTAATCTCACTCACACTTCAAGTCTTCATTCTTAAACACTGTGTGAGCACCAGGCTGGAGATTAACCAAGACAAGTCCTAGACAAACCATCCCATGCCTTAGTCATTTCACACGGTTCATTGAATGAGGTTAACACCCGAAGACTTGTTGTTTAGTTCTCAGATGAGATATGATCACTGAAGTCTTCAGAGCCATTCCTTTTGAGAACAGAATTGGTTCTTGATTCTGGGACTTCTGGTTAGTTGTCCCAGATGATATATGAAAGGCCTCTCCACCATCATCTTGTTCTCTGTCAATATACAAAATGGCACAACATCTCTTTACATTTGTTAAAAGATGATGTTATCATACACTAACATACACAGATGAAAATGGGGAGGTTAAGGGAGGATGTTAACCAAACACACCTCTCCTTGTTTGATGATGCAGTTGTGACATAACGCAGCCAACATTATTCATCTTATCAACAAATGCCGCAAAAAGAGGAAACAACATTAAAATAAATTGACTTCGCAAACGCAATTGGAGATTGGGACTTAAAACTTACCATCGAAACTGGAACTGAACAAGTGACAAATGACGTGGATTCTTGGAAAGATTTCATCAGACCAAGCTCGGAAAACCATTGGATAGAACAATCACCGGACCCGCCTTCGCGCCAGTGCATAATTAACATAAATTATTATTTCATCAGAAATGTAGTAAGCCCGCACTTTTGTCTGAATTCGCTCCATGGACGGAGGTGAGAAGAGTGTGTGATCAAAAATTCAATGGACAAAGCAAAAGTCTGGATCCGAGGTACGTTTGTTAGCCCTTGATTAGACTAAGAACCCGATGTACCAAGTGTCAAGTAACGTAAACCCATGTTTGTGATGTCAATTGAAATGTATGATTATTAATTAAAAACCTCTGAAATGTAAAAATGCTCGACTGTAGATTCTAACGACGCAAAGCCATTCCCGGGCAGAATATTCTCTTCGATGAAACTGCCATCTCTGATATTCTTAAAGATAATTATTTACTTTAGGAAGTGCATTACACTATTACATTCTATTCTAAACAACTGTGAGAAGTGATGATTCGAAAGCAATCTTGTGCATTTCACCAGAAACATTGTAAAAGATGCTATCACTGTCTACAGCTGAAATGACAGTTCGTGTACTGGAACAAGTGCCTTGTTCTAAAACAGACTTATCGATGCCTATTTACGATCTAGGAAGCTGAAAGAGAAATCAAATCTTTCCTTTCTCCTTTATCTATAGAATTAATAGGGTTTGGCGAAATAAATATTTATATTTATGTCAAATTTTAATTAGATAAGAGCACTTAAGAACTGCAATGCATGAGAAAGTGTGCTTCGCGGAACATCATCACGCGAAGTGAACTTAACTCATTACTCAACATAACTTAAAAACACAACACCACTCCACACCACTCATCACCACACAACACAACACTCAACATCACAACAACAACAGATAATGGAAGAGAGTTATTCGACACAACAAGAAGAAGAAGTAGTTAATTGGGAAAACACAGAATTATTTATACACATTGTGAACACCATTGAGTAGAAGAAATGTTATAAATGTATGTCATTTATTTACATGCATCTTGACACCTTCTCACTCTTGTCATTGTCTCACTGTACACGTTCACTGACCCCGGTCAAATGAAGACTTACATACAGCAGGAACAAGTTGATACAAGGCGTACACAGTGTGATAAACTCTGACCACCCCAAATTAACCCAACACTAGCTTAGAGAGAAAAAGAGGGGAGGGGAACTAGTTCCTACTTCAGGAATTTAGGTTCTTTTACCTACTTTTAAAAGATTGTATTGGTAGGATTGTATATATTTATGCGAATATTCATCAGTGATCTTGGTGGCTTCATACCAACAACCACCCAACACATCAGCAAACTAACCACCTAAATCAGACCTGAGAGAGGGAAGCCGAGAGAAGGAGATGAACCACAAGTGAGAGGGAGGATGACTTCGCTATGAGCAGAGCATGGGGAGGCCTTCAGTGGAGCTATACGGGCAGACCTGACGTGGATCCATCAGTCAATGGACCCTGGCTTACCTAATCCTCCAGTCACCAGGTTACATTTTACTTGGTATACCCCACACCTAATCTCAGGAAACCAAATGTTGATGCAACATCATCATACCTAAAATGTACAACATCACAATGTTTACTATGTTTTAACACTTGTTGATATCTCATATATTGATGCTTGTTATTGATTGTCTGGGACAATGGTCCAATGTGCAACTGTTCTATTACTTTGTGTGTAAATCACAATAGAGATGTATGTACTGACCAGAAGGCTCAGGCCAGTCAATAAATGATTAACATGAATTGACCTTCTGTTAATTTGTCAAGTTCAAACCTATCTGTCAACAACTTCTTTGTACATCATGTTGTCAAAATCTAATGTGATTGATTATGTGTTTGATTGTTAAAAGATAAATTAACTCATAATGACTTACTAAAGGGGGAAATAAAAGACCCTATACCTACCTACTGCTCAACATCCATGTTTTCTTCATCTAAATCAGGCTGAGAAAATTCTCCTGACTTTCCTCAGATTTGATAAACTAAAAGGGGGCTCCAGAGCTAAAGAATCATTGGAGAAGGGGCAGATTCCCAATTAGTAAATTACCATTCTTACCAGGGCCATAATCTATATCTCCTAGACAATACTTAACAAAACGAGGCCTGCAGATAACTCAAGGTTCATATTCTGGGGTTATTGAAGATAGAAGAGGATGGGGCTCTACATCTTTTGTTAGAGATGGGGCATGCACTACAGTGATCTCCCACTCCCTTCAAAAATATATGACAGCAGTGTATTTCACTGTGATGTACTGTGGTAATCACAAGACTATATGCTGAGACAGGGTAGCTTAACACAATTACAAGCATTTAGGTGGTCCAAGTTCCACCATGTTTGAACCACAGTAGACCTGGGCACAAGGAGGACCAGACACAGTACAGCAAGCATCATGACATAGCAACATGGGACAGGCATTGTGAAGGGAAATGGAAAATAGGCATTTACAACTGCAATATGCATTATGTATTAACTAATGGCATTTACCCAATTAGCAGACCAGACATCCATTCCTATGGTTGTCATGTTGGTGCATGAATGTCCTATTCCATATACACTTACACAGCAATGCCAGACCTCACCCCTTTTTCACCAGACTTGTCTCACAGGTACATCATCTTCATCATCATCATGTGCTGTTTCCCCACTGAGTAATTTTCATGTCTACTACAGTCGGTAACAGAAGCTCAATTGCATAAGCAATTGTTCACATATGCACCAAAGCACATATGGGAAAAACATGTTTAGTCCTTGTAAATTTACATGAGTTGTACATTATATTCAGCCACAGGCATCACATGAACTTTGCAATTCTGGCGTGCCACACACAACCTGTTTACATATGGATATTGAAGCATCTTTCTTTCTACTAATGTGAGAGGCTACTTATCAAAGCACCAGCTCATTCACTCCAACATTCTCAGCATTTACAAAGGAACTTGTATCATGTTTACATCACCCATTCCAATTCAGACTGCCATATGTTAACTTGCGAGAGCAAAGGTACAGTTGATTTAAGAATGAGTCATCCTAGGCATGAAGAATGCACAAGGGGTTTGGGTTTGCGAATTTGCATGAGTGTACTATACATTCATCAAGCATACGCACCCAGTCACAACAAGGGATTGATATGCACTTGGAGTATACAGCGTGAAAGACATGTCAAGGTTGAAGAAGCAGTATCCAGAATACTGGCGCACAGAAGTTCTGTTTTTCACTTTCACATTTCATTCATAAAATACTCATATATTCTTCTCTTTCGTTCACTAGGCATCCACAACATTAAAGTATGTTTTAAAGTGGTACCTGTTGTCCAGAGAACAATATATTATATAATCTTTTAGGGCATTTTTGTCATCACGTCACAAAATAGCTACCGCTCCGGATGGAATCTTGGCTCGAACTGCCAAATTTTAAAATGTGGCCTCGCAAACAGCGCGGGCTGCCACCTATTAACCAATCAAAAGACAAGCGCATATACCGCTGCCCTCCCCCAACTCGTTCTGGAACTTACTATTCCAAGAATCGTCCTTCTATCTGGAAACGCCGCTCAAATCGAAAGTATTTTTATGAATGTGTCGGGCTGGGAATGGGGGATTCTGATCCATCATGTTACACCCACTAAAACTCAGTGTTGCGCTTCTTCGTCTTTGAGCACTTAAGTATAGAAAATTACATCTTCCTGTCCTTGATATTCTTCCTCCTGTAACATTAGGTTAGGTTATTCAGTGCAATAACGTCTAGTCCGTTCAGGGCAGTGTCCCGTGAACTTATGTCCCCTCCTAGTCACTCGGTCTTGTCCTGCCGGTGTCCTGTTTATGAAACGTCAGTGTCCCCACCTAAGTCCTGTCTCCACTGTATCTACTGTCCTGTAGATATCCTGTCGTATGACTACTCTGTGTCCTGACTTATGTCCTGTCTCTATTCTATCTACTATAGGTCGATGTCCTTACCTGTGTCCTGTATGTCCTTAACTATGTCGTTCTGACTCTATTCTGTCACTTGTCCTCTCTATGTCCTGTACCTACACCCCCAACATCCTGACAACAGCCACTCGCAGCTTCCTTGATGACGAATACCCACAAGATCTCTGGATCCGAGTCTACACAGATGGGTCAGCACACAAAGCTGTTCGAAATGGAGGAGCAGGAGTGTACATAGAATACCCAAATAATACTAGGGATACGGCCAGAATTCCAAAAGGAAAGTAGGCTACTGCCATAACTATGATGCTGACATTGAAGCGATCAAGATAGCAACAGAGAAATTACAAAATACCAGCCACGGTACACAACCTGTAATGATATTAACAGATGAAAAATCAGTAATAGAGGCGGTCCTGTCTGGGAAATTGCCAGTTCCAAAGACACTACTTTCTTAACGAAGCAGTCAGCATAAAGTCACCATACTGTGGATACCATCCCGCTGTGGAGTATCCGGAAACGACAGAGATGATCGATTGGCTAAGGAAGGAGCAAAAGAAGATCAACCTGATGTGCCCATTACATACCATCAAAAGAAAAGAATGATCAAATCAGTCAGAAGGCCACCAAAACCTGCTCAAGACGATTACCACGTTATAGACAGACCAGAACAGGTCATTCTGCGCCTCAGAACAGGACAAAATAGATTACGCAACTACATGTATACAAAATTCAAGATTGGTGACTCAGCCATGTGCACATGTGGATTGGCGTCGCAGACAGCAGAGCACATACTCCAGGACTGCCCAAACTACAACATATCCAGGCGAACCTTCCTGCCTAGTGAGGCAACAGTTGAAAATAAACTCTATGGTCCGCTGAGTGAACTAAGAAAGACTGTTAGATTCATACAAGAGACTAGAGACAACATTGCAGTTATAGACATATTTCAGGCGAACGAAAGAAGAAGAAGAAAAAATCGCAATAAGTAGGCTTAAAGGTCGTTGCCCTGGCTCAATTATTTTAGGACATAAAAATACCCATGGGTAGACATTAACTTGGATGAAATCTGTCTTCTTTCTGCCTTTTCTTTATGTCCCAGTAGAACAGAGGGTAAATACAGAAATTGGACCGGCAATATTTTCAAACACTAAATGAATTAGGTGCCGTCTCCACGATAAAGGTTGGCTGCAATGGATCTCCAATACAATACTGTATGTATGTCTCTCGCCCTGACTGTACATTCTGTCATGCTGATGTTCGTCCATCTCTTGATGTTATCTTTCCACTTGTATCGTTGTCTACCTCTTGTTCGCTTCAAACACTGCACAATCATTAAATATACACCTATATTTTAGGCTGGGCCGACCCGGGCAGAGACTTAAACCGGAATTTGAACACATAACCAACCCGTCGACAGGCAGCGTGCCAGCTACTGCACCACTCCGACTCCCATTGTCACATGGGAACTGGCTTTAATGCTTTATTCCGTTATTCCTGACCCATATTCCCCCAGGTTGTGTGCCGTGTGTACGCGGAGTGTGTAGTATTTATTTCAGGCTGGCTTCGGATCAATCAGGTCACATACCTCAACCGATGATGTGTTCTAAACGCTATGTACTTGAACTGCCGGTACACGCTTAACTTACAGAGGACTTATACTAATCATATGGAGACATTTTTTGTATAAGGTATAATATTTAATAACTTGTTTAAACTTATCATACTGTTTAGTGCATTGTTTGACATTCCGAAAGCCATATTCGTGTGAGAGTACTGAGTACTGAAAAGTAAAGTAAGATTGTGAAACCTGTTCTTCAGTTAATGAGTTATAATGTGTAATATTGTAATAATATTATGGAGTGTATCAGTGGATCTTGTAATTATGAACCACGCAGCTAGGAGTCTTAAAAGCATCGGAGATGTGGTTTCTTAAGCGAACATTGATTTAACTCTCAGGTACCCAACTAACGAGCTTTGGCGAGGCAAGTGAAATTATAGGGCATTTTTTATTATAAATATAATATTATTATATACGCAGCATACATAAAAAAAAAAACAGAGATAATTACACAAGTGTTCTTTGGTCGCCGGTCTCTGTGGCTAAGGGCTTGCGAACGCGGTTTGTGAGCCCGTATACCCGGGTTCGAAACACAGCTGTGCTGGGTTTTTTCGAAAAAAGGTATAGGAGTCGGTCGTTCAGAAAGAAATGGCAAACTACTGAACGTAAAATTTGCCCAGGAATCACGAACAGCGAAAATGCTGGGGTTGACTGCTACGTCCTGTGAAGGACATGCAACTTTGGTCGTATTTATAATGGAAGAGAGGCTGTGGAAAATATCACGACTAGAAAGATAAGCTGTTGAGGAGGCAGAGAAGAGAAAATTATCCTGGAATGCTTTAAGATAGGGCTATTGAGGCAGAGTTGATACCGACGAACACCAAAGACTGAGTTCTATATTTAATATTGAGACATGAACGCATTTCGCCATCTGTCAAGGCACATGATGATGATGATATCATATATGCCGTGTAGAAAATGAAACAGTTAAACAGTCGATTAATGCAATTATAATCAAATTGCTTAAATGTAATCAATAATACTAACACGCTGAAAAATAACAGTGTTACTTAAATTTACTAAGAATGTATACTAAATAAAGGAAAGATTGCACTTTTCTGCCCGGTTCCAGGTAAGTCAATTCCCGATTTGATTTTGAAACCAAGTTAAAGTAGGTCAGACCAGATGTCCTGACCTGAAGACCACACCTATGTTAAGAATAATTCCTTCACCAACGCCCTGACATCATTGAATTCCTCAGTTGTTTCAGTTGTGATGGGGAGGTATAGTTGCACAGTCAAATGTCCACGTTGTATATAAATATCGTGATATTGATTATTGTTGGTTGGTTGACGTGTGCCGTTATGACGTATGCTTTCTTGTGACTGTTAGGGGACACATTGTAAAAATTGTTTATGAGAGCAAAACAAGGCAGTTAGAAAAAGATGTATAAAAACACAAGAAAGTAACTTTGTAAGTGTTATTGTTATGATAACCATGTTCTGTCCCATAATGCCCATAACTTGTTAAGTTAACCCTTTTTTTCCCAGTGTGTAATACTTTAAAGTAAGAATTGAGTGAATAATATTAATATTATTAATAATAGTAGTTAGTAGTAAAGTAGTCTTACAAGTTTAACCAATCCAATAGTGAGTTACCACTAGAAAAGAAAGAGCAGGACGGATTGGGTTGATATTTTAACTCTTTTCTTTCCCAAATGGATACTTTAAAGTGCACATTTTGTGGTAAGTATTAAGAGTTTAACCAGGCTATCAATCAATGAAGTGCCATCTCTACAATGAAGGTTGGCTGCAGTGGATCTCCCACACTGTCTGTCACTGGCCCTGACTGTACATTCTGTCAGATTGATGTTTGTTTATCTCTTGATGTTTACTTCCCACTTGTATCATTGTCTACCTCTTGCTTGCTTACCTTCAACCTTACCCTCCAGCATGGTTTTTATAAGAGTGTTATGTCTTTTATCATTACCAAAATATTTCACTTGCCTCATTTTTAGTTCTGTCAATTTCAGCAACTCTCTTTTCATTCCCAGCTTTTTTTAGAACCTCTGTATTTGATTGTTTTTGCTTCCATGAAATAAGAGATATCCTTCTGTATATCCACATCTCCAGAGCCTCTATTTGACTTTGTGATTGCTTGTTCAATGTCCAGGTTAAAAACCAGTTAATGCTAGATAAGGGAGGAGAAGGAGGGATTGGGTATCACTAATGTGTTTTATAAATTTTTCTTAATTTGTTTATTAATTTTTCATATCCCACTCAACATGTATGGGCTATAATTGGGATATGTAGTGTCTATTAATATATTCTCACTCTTAATAGACTGAGTGCTAAACAAAAAGTAGGTTTGGACCAAACAAAAATGGATGGCAGAAATTGGGAAGTAGCGATGTGTCACAGTTATGACTTAAAGGTTGTTCACTGATTCAGAGCCAAACAAAAAGTAGATTTGGACCGAACATGGTACACAATCACATCAGCAAGTATTATAATGTAAATTTCTGTTCACTGAGCGTTGCAATTGTGGAAGATACTATTATCACGATGTTCTTTATGATAAGTGCGTGATATGGTCGTTGTCTAGGTAACGATACTCCTGGTGTGTCAATTGAGCTATCTCACTGTCTTACAATATAACTCACCCCCGCAGTCCACATCCACCAGTCATTAAACAAGATTGAGTTGGCGCACATAATCCTTTATTGCAGAAAGAACACGGACAAACGGAACATATTTATATATCCAGAAATTATATAATCCATAGAATATCCATATCCTCCTCACAACTTAACGCGCACACATCACTGTCTTCTCACGGCCTGCTTAATCTCAAATCCACAAGACTTATCCAACTTCCTATCCACAGCTGGACCTCACACATCACAACCCACACACTGGGTCTAGTCTCCGCTAGCTATCCAACCCACTTTGGGTTCAGGCCTCCACTCACTATAAAACCCACTCTGGGTTCAGGCCTCCATTAACTATCCAACCCCCACTGGATTTCAGGCCTGCATCCACAACTGGGAGAACAACACAACCCACGATCTGACCGTAGTCAGTCTAAACTCCCACGTATTAGCCCACCGATCCGCTCGCGCCAAAACATCAACTGTCCTCAAGTCCCCTGACTTCACACAAAACTAAACTGTCCTTCAGTCCTTCACCCCATCCCCCCCCCCCCCCCTAGGGGTCTGCTCACACCCGCACCATTATTTCTCATGGCTGGTGGTTTTTCTCGTAGTCTCGCTACTGGGGTCACTCACCTTACTGTCTCCAATTTTCATCTATTATTTCTCATGCCCGGTCACTTGTTTATGTACTAGCACGGTCATTCTCCTTAATGTCAATGACCCCAGGCATGTGTCAACTATGAAACAAACCATTTAATTCAATGACTCTAGTATGGCAATATATCATCCTTCTTCCTAAATGGGAGATCACATTTGGCGATATATAATCCTCCGGTACTGAATCACTTAATATAGTAGTAAACTTGTTGTATTATATATCAAATTAAAGGGGATTACATGGGGTGGGTTGGGGGGGGGGGGGGGGGGGGGGCAACTACTGTAATATAGCCCCATGAAGTTGAAGTTGATTCGTCTGATGGTGAGGACACTGGTAGTAGGGAAAGCTAATCCATACGCAGAAATCAGTCCAGTGCCCTGGAAGTAGTACCACATCTATGGACTATGCTTGAGTACAAAGCGAGCGAGCACCCAATAAAAACATCACGTAATGCAATCTTCTCCTGGTTGCTTGCTTGCCTGTGTTCGTTGGCTTGAGCTCCAACGCAAAGTCCTGTATGTCGGATGAAGGCATCCTGTTGTCCAACATCAGTGTGATGTCATACAGGACCTGAGGTTTGCGTGAGTATCCGTTGTCCCATGTCTGGCTTATTGGTGTGCAGACTGGTGGTTCCTCGCCGTACAGGCAGACACTCTCCGACTTTGGAGGAATAGGCGATCCTACTGACTTTAGCCAGGACCCCGAAGGGACCTTTTGCCCAGAACACTCGACGAAGACGCGTCAATAGGTCTTGGCCAATATATAACCCGGCCCTGGTGCCTTGGAAACACCTCTGTGTCCCTTCTCCTGGTTTATTATTGATATCTTTGAGATTATGATATGTACAGCTTTTCAATTAATGGCTTATATTTAGTGGTATTTTATTTTACAATAGTGAGTGTCTATGTATACAAGTTAAAGTAACAGATTACTATATATTATAATTTAAGAAGTGGCATCACTGCCCTCAGGGTATTCCCATGCATGCTCCTTCTCCCTCTCCAAAAGTCACAGAAGAGGTCTTATTCCAGTAGTGAGTTGATTTAAAGTGAAAATAGTTAACTCATAAAGTGAGCTGGTTATTTGCATCAGAAGAAGCCAGTCCATATTCTTTGGGCTCATCTGGAGAAGGGGGCAGCTGGAGTTCATTGTGACAATGGGGAAGTTGGAGGGAAAGAGAAGCAGGTATGATGCTGGACAGTTTAGCATCATGGCATGGAGGAACATCAGTATCAGAAAAGATTGACAGTACACTAGACAAAAGGCTGCAGACAAACATGATGACCAATGCCACAGAGCATGGACTATAAGGTGATAAGTAATAAAGATGATTATAGAAGGATTTTTTATCTATTTATTACTTAACTCTCCATGTTACTGGCAAATCAGCCACTGAGTACTGGTTGGTCCAAAAATGTGGTGCCACAAAATATCTAGAATATGCGTCCTGTGCTTCACACTTGCTATCTTCACCAAGACACACTAAACACTTTGTAGACTGAAGTCTGCTGCTGAAGTTTCCTATGGCATGAGGTACCCAGCGTCTCACTAGCCCTACTTTGTCACTTCTAACGACATGCCTGGTAGGTTACAGTGCTGCTACTCTCTGTGTGTCTCTAATGGGCCCTGGTAACACACAGGTAAGATGCCAGTTGCTACAAGAAAAGGAGTGTTCACGTGCTACATAGAACCTATACTTTTGGATGTGAAGCGTAGACAATGAGCATTAAAAAACATTAATGGCATCGGAAATGTGGTTTCTGAAGAAAATGCAAAGAATACTATGGACAGACTGAAAAACCAGTGAGCAAGTCCTACAGGAAACAAACAAAAACCGTAAATTGATTAGAGAAATTAGATGTGGACAGTCTACATATTTGGACACCTTATGAGAAGAAATACATTAGAGCTTAGTGACAACTGGCAAGATTGAGGGGTAAAGAGCAAGGCGAAAGCAGAGACATAAATATCTGGATGGCTTGGCCACGTTGCATGGCAGAGACAAAAATACGGACTTGATCCATAACTCTGGTGATCATGTGAGATGGTGAAACATGACCGGCCTACATTTATTGGCATGGCACATGATGATGAACACACATGTGCCATGCCTTGTTTATTGCTGTGTATTTGATTTTTTGGAAAATGTGCATCTGTTTATCCAAATATTTAATTAAATTATATTTCTGCTTTGTTTTCTTTATCAGCAATCACTAACACAACACCTGCTGCCTTTACTGTTGCTGCATCTGCTACTACTGTTATTACTGATGCTGCTACTACTGTTATTACTGATGCTGCTACTACTGTTATTACTGATGCTGCTACTACTGTTATTACTGATGCTGCTACTACTGTTATTACTGATGCTGCTACTACAGAAACTGCTGCTATTACTCCTACTACAGAAATTGCTGCTACTACTACAACTACTAATACAACAACTACTACTACTACTACTACTACTACTACTACTACTACTACTACTACTACTACTACTACTACTACTACTACTACTACTACCACCACCACCACTACTACTAATACTACTATTATTACTTCTACTACTACTACTACTACTACTACTACTACTACTACTACTACTACTACTACTACTACTACTACTACTACTACTACTACTACTACTACTACTACTACTACTACTACTACCACCACTACTACCACCACTACTACTAATACTACTATTATTACTTCTACTACTACTACTGCTGCTACTACTACTACTACTACTACTACTACTACTACTACTACTACTACTACTACTACTACTACTACTACTACTACTACTACTACTACTACTACTACCACCACCACCACTACTACTAATACTACTATTATTACTTCTACTACTACTACTACTACTACTACTACTACTACTACTACTACTACTACTACTACTACTACTACTACTACTACTACTACTACCACCACTACTACTAATACTACTATTATTACTTCTACTACTACTACTGCTGCTACTACTACTACTACTACTACTACTACTACTACTACTACTACTACTACTACTACTACTACTACTACTACTACTACTACTACTACAATGACTACTACTACTACTGCTGCTGCTGCTGCTACTACAACTATTACTACTACTATTGCTGCTGTTTTATTCTGTTCAGCGTGAATTATCATCTTTGCACTCTAGAGACATCCATACATGCTCCGAGCACCTCCATGATAAATCTGTTAACAAATCACTCATTATGCAGATTGGTGTAGTTTAGCCTCTGGAGCCATTGTTACTGCCAAAACTTCTGCTGTCATACTGCATATGGTTGTACTAACATACTACTGGCTTTCTTAAAGAGTATGGCCCATGTTTTCTCCCAAACAATTGACCCATCTGTATATATTAGAGAAATTAGTCATAGACAGTGAAGAGATTTTGGGCCATGTTATGAGAAGAATTATTACTACTGGCAAGATTGAGAAGAAAAGGACAAAGGGAAGGCAGAGAGATAAACATCTAGATGGCTTGACCACATGGCATGTGTTGTTTGTCCATCAGAAATGATGATGACCATTCATTTCATCCAGTGATTTGGATGATGAATGACTTGCGCAATGAATTGGATTATAGTGAGAAAGAGTTGCACAGCTCGTCGACCTCACTCTTTTGCCTGTGTCCATCTGAGTCCAGTGGCAAGACAAGTCAACATGGCTGGGGACGAACACAGGCGTAGTGGATGTTAGGTTGCCATAGGCCAGTTATCCCTGTATGTATTAGCTCACAACATATGGTTGCCATGCTAATTCTTTAATCATCAGATGTCAACCAGATATCTATCGGACAGATGGACTATTCATGCACACGCAGGCAAGAGTAGCAATCACTCAGCGCACTCCCTCAGTACCCGGTGATACATGCAAAACCACTGGCTGCCTACCGACGAGCTCCCATGCCACGCCGGCAGGACTTACCAAAAAGCTATGCCAGCTTACTGACTGCAGGCCCACTGCTCATTGAGTGAGAGTGGGTGCTTTCTGAGACTTTCTTGTATGGTCGTACAAATTTGCTCTTTCATCCGCTCAAACCACACCACTGCACACATTTCGCAGTTACAAATGCAGTTACATTTTCGAAGCGCCTGCCTTGCTAACATGCTTAGGCTGGGAAGACCCCGATTGGGTGCATCTCACACAGCCATCCGAGACAACAAACGTTAGACATGGGACTGATCTTGCGAACCAGACCAGCCCTCACCCACATGGCATATCTGAGACAAGAACCTAGAGCTGATCCGTGACTCTGGTGAGGTGATTGTGTGAATTGGTGAAACATAACATAACAGTTGTCACCTAAGGTTTCAAGTGTATTCCCCCACCCCCACCCCCCAAATGTGCCCAACAAATGCTGTCTACATGATTCTCTTATTAGTTTACAGTGTTTGTATTTTTAATTACCCCTATTTATATTATTATTATATGTCTGTCCATGGTATTTAAATTTATCTCAGGAAACAGATTTCCACTGCCATTAGATATTTCTCAGTTTGTCTGCTTATTGCCTATGTTTCAAATGTACACAACAGGTTATTGGTTCTATACAGCACTTTGGCACTTTTTGTCACACTGTAATTAAGGGAGTTTTATCAGAACTTATCATAACCATCCAAAAGAGGCTGTCATTATTTTTGGGCAACATTAAGAGAAGACAAAACCTAGAACATATAACAACTGGAAAATATTTTGACAGAGAGATAGTGGAGACAGCGAGCAATCCTTTGTTGGAACTTATCATAAACATCTGAAGGAGGCTGTCATAATTTTGATGGCCATATTAAGTGAAGTTAACAGACGAATATCTATTGCTCTTCAAAGACTAAAACACTGAATAAATTGTGTTGAGGGACAGGTAGAAATACAAAAATTAGATGTTTAAGAGCAAGCATCTTTCCCATTGCAACATACGCCTGTGAGACCTGGACACTTACTAAACAAGCTGAACAGCTCATAAATGCCTTTGAATATAAATGTTGTAGATGAGGTCTAAGAATATCTTGGATAAAGAAAAGAACAAATGCATCCATACTTCAAGAGCTGAATATTGAAGAATGTTGGCTATTAAAGACGATAAAACAAAGAAAATTGAAATATTTTGGTCACTTGAAATGTCACAAAAGTTTGAAGAGAACAATAATGGAGGGGTATATGCCTGAGAAGAGAGGAAGAGGAAGGCCAAAGAAAAGATGGATGGGTGCAGGATGTGGCAGATGATCTTCAGATGGGTGTATCAGACGTAGGACATCTTGCTTATGATCGGGAAGTTTTCCAGAAGGTTGTTATGGGAGCGAGGTTCTGCAAAGGACATGCTACTGAATGAATATTAAGAGAAGACAAAACCTAGTCTGTAGTATGACAAATAGAAAAGCTTTTGAAAGAGATAGTGGAGACAGCGAGAAACTTTCTATTGGAATAAACAAACATTTGAAAGACACTGTCATCATTATTTAACTGCATTAAGAGACGTCGAAACCTAGAATTATGACAGCTGGAAATGATTTTGAAAGAGACATGGTGTTAGACAGTGAGAGAACATTCTTGACAGACCTGTGTTATGGCACTGTCATATGCCGGCACACAAACTGATATACGCTGTTACAGATCGCAACATTTCTAGAAGCACAATCACCTATGAAAGTTAGCAGGGCATTAGATGTTGGAATACAGTGCTTTCCTTCCTGCAATAGGCTTATATTTCTTTATTAGTTGCATATCCTTTACAGAATGTGGCAGTCATCCCCAGCGTATTTTGACTGTTATTTCTTGGCAAGTTTATGTTCAGTAGTTTGTCATTGCTTTCTGAATGACCAGCACTCATAACTTTGTATGGGAGTCTGTTTCCAAATCTCTAGCAGCTGTGTTTCGAACCTGGTTCCCTGAATTCTGAATTGCATCTGTAACCCTTTTTCTACTTTTGCCATTGCTGTTCTTCTTCTAATTTCATAATACCTTAGGCTGTTTGTTAAAACAGAGTTGAGCAAAATGTAACTTATCAATCAATAAATTGAATAAATGTAACTGCCCATAAAACTGTTCAGTATACAATATATTACCACAGACATAGCTAGTTCAGGCTAGAGTTGATAGTCAATAAACAGCTGTGTTTGCACATCAGTATATTAACATTTGGCTATCATGCTAGGGTTGTAACTTTACAGCAATCTGCCACAGTGGCGTCACTGGGGTTGGTGTCACCCAGTGCGGTAAACTCTTGGTGTCACCCCTGTAGACTTTCACCATGGTCTTCTTCCGAGTGTTCCTGTACCATATATAATCGCATATAGTAATGTTTGTAAAATAAGTCAAAAAGTTAATAAGGACATAAGAATGAAAACAAATTGAACAATATAACTTCAATACTTCAGGTAAAACATAATTAAACAACTTCGACAAACTCGGACAAAGTTAAATTTTTGTTATTTTGCTATGTCTGCTTTGTCAAATGTGCAATATTTTTATTTTGGTGTCACCCCTTGATGGTGTCACCCGGTGCGGCCCGCACCCCCCGCACCACCCTAGTGACGCCCCTGATCTGCCATATGATAGTGGCAGTTTGCAGGGGGGAATCAATACATGGGCCTCAGCTTGGGAATAGGAAGATAGAAGTAATGGTAATAGCAATGATACAAATAATGCCTACATGGACAATTAACATACTCTGATAAAGAATGAATGTCACGTCAGACACAATATTCTTTGTGGCTTGTTGAAAGAGTGAGCTGGCACAAATTCATGCATGAGAGAGGAGATTAGCTAACTCCACAAACATAAATCATGAATAGAATTCTGAGAACAGTTTTATGAAACCCTGTTGCCAAAGTGAAACAACTAGTTTTACAGAGATACTGAAGTGATTAGTTTTATTGTCTCTCAGTATGTTGTATCTTCTTTGACATTCTCTTCGAAAGTATGTCATTGGTTGGGTGAATGTCTTTATTGATTACACTACAGCTGTTATCATGTACTGATTAACAGATCCAGTGCCAGACAAAAGGTAGGTAGGGACCAAACTAAACTGGATCATGAAAAATGGGAAATAGGGATGTGTCACAGTTATGATTTAAAAGTTGTTAACATGTTAGCAGACATGTTGTGTTATAACACAGTGACAACACTTTGGTGATGTATAAACCCATGGCAGATACAAGAAGTGGCTTAAAACATTTAATCATCCCATGGCGTTTAATCAGTGAAATAGTCAGTTGTTTGTCCATTTGTGGGCTATGTATTGTCTTCAACATTGTGAGTGTATTGTCTTCAACATTGTGAGCGTATTGTCTTCAACATTGTCAGTGTAATCTCTTCAACATTGTGAGTTTAATATCTTCAACATTGTGAGTGTAATCTCTTCAACATTTTAGTTTAATATCTTCAACATTTTCAACATTGTGAGGTAATGTCTTCAACATTGTGAGTGTAATGTCTTCAACATTGTGAGTGTATTGTCTTCAACATTGTGAGTGTAATGTCTTCAACATTGTGAGTGTAATATCTTCAACATTGTGAGTGTAATGTCTTCAACATTGTGAGTGTATTGTCTTCAACATTGTGAGTGTATTGTCTTCAACATTGTGAGCGTATTGTCTTCAACATTGTGAGTGTAATCTCTTCAACATTGTGAGTTTAATATCTTCAACATTGTGAGTGTAATCTCTTCAACATTGTGAGTTTAATATCTTCAACATTTTCAACATTGTGAGGTAATGTCTTCAACATTGTGAGGTAATGTCTTCAACATTGTGAGTGTAATGTCTTCAACATTGTGAGTGTATTGTCTTCAACATTGTGAGTGTAATGTCTTCAACATTGTGAGTGTAATGTCTTCAACATTGTGAGTGTAATATCTTCAACATTGTGAGTGTATTGTCTTCAACATTGTGAGTGTGATGTCTCCAACATTGTGAGTGTAATGTCTTCAACATTGTGAGTGTAATATCTTCAACATTGTGAGTGTAATGTCTTCAACATTGTGAGTGTAATATCTTCAACATTGTGAGTGTAATGTCTTCAACATTGTGAGTGTAATATCTTCAACATTGTGAGTGTAATGTCTTCAACATTGTGAGTGTAATGATACTGTCATGTAAAAGTGAAGACAAGCGTGTGGCAGGCTTCCATTCAACAATCACAAATAGAAACCATCTGTTGGATTTGTTCTCCAGGACATGCTGGTGTGATAGAAAATGAGCAAATGGACAGAGTGGCTGGTGTCTCCACCCCTCGGTGGGGTGTTGGTGCATCATAAGGCAGGAGTGGTTAAGGCTCTTTTGGATAGTGTGATAGTGTGGATGAAAGGGTAGACCGTCCCGGCCTGGAGAGAATGGTGCTGCAGGGAGTGACCAGAGATCTGACCGACACTCAAAACTCTGAGGAAAGACCACATTTACATATAATCAGACTGCTACTGGTACCATTAATATTGAGTCTCTTCTGAGGAAGGAGCATGTATGGGAATGTTCCAAGTTCTGTGATATCGATTTTTAACTCAACTCTGAGACTGTGATCACTTCTAATTCCTTGTTCACACACAAAACTCAATATTAACATCTCTAATAAAAAATAGTAGTTGTTTAAGATTCATGATATCTGCATGCTGTTTTTGGTGGAATGAAATACAGTGGAATACATGGCACTGTAGCTCCAATCATGTTGAGTAGATATTCAATTCTACACATCCCTATGTATTTGTATGTGTTTTTTCCCCGCAGATTCTAAGAGAGGTGCATGGCTATGAAGACACTACTTCTAGGGATGACTGAAAAGTAAGTGTTGTCTGCTTGATAGAAAGTGGGTGTTAGTAGACTCTTGGGTCTTCTTCAGGTGCCTGTTTGGGAGCAGACATTGATGATCCTGGCTTTTTAGTCTTCTTTAGACGTTATGGTTTGAAGCAGCTTTTGGTGATCATGACTTTCCAATCTTCCTCACATCCTTTGTGTGGAGTAGGTGTTGGTAATCCTGGTTCTTCAATCTTCCTCACATGTTAGGTGTGGAGTAGCCATTGGTGAATCTGGCTCTTCAATCTTTCTTACATGACTTCTATTTCACGTTTCCTAGACCTGCTCAACAAATTTAATTTGTCTCTTTCTTACAGTTTCAGGTAGTTTTAATAGATTCTGTACCAAACAAAAGTTTGCTCCATGGCAAAGGGGTTATGGACGCAGTTCGTAATTAGGCATACCTGTGCTCGAAACACAGCTGTGGGCAATTTGGCAGCAGACAGCCTTACGTTGTTTTTTTTTTTTTAATGAAATGGTATGGGTACCGGCCATTAAGAAAGCAATGTCAAACTCATCATCAAGTGCCCTATCAGCTGGCATAGGCGTTCATGGCTCTCCACAGATCTTGGTCGTTGGTGTTCTGGATCAACTCTGCTGATGGTATTCCTCCATGCCACCGTCTCAATCATCCAGCATCAATAACAGAATCCATGGGAATGCCGATATACGAAGCCCATAACCGGGCACTCTCACGAAGTTTATACTTCACCTCGACACCGCAAGGTACAAGAGGAACATGAAAAGGAAAGAAAGAATAACTGTCATTTTGTGGGCATCAAAACTGTCATTATGTGGGCATCAAAACTGTCATATGTGGGCATCTCAACAGTCACTTTGTAGGCATCATAACTGTCAATTTGTGGGCATCACAACTGTCATTTTTGGAGCATCACACCTGTCATTTTGTGGGTATCACAACTGTCATTTCGTGAGTATCATAACTGTCATCTTGAGCATTGTGATTGTATTTTGCACACCATTAATGTCATACTGAATATTTTCACTGTCATTCTGCACAACATCACTGTTATTCTGTACTTCATCTCTGACATACCCATTGCCATCTTGAACGTGATCCAGATACTCTTTTCTAATCCCCAGCCAACACGAGAACAGATCATGGAGGTGCTCCGCGATGGTTGCAGCCTTCATCCTGCTAACCCTTGCTCTCAACGCCGAGCATAAGGGAACAGGCAGCTCTCATTCGTCAAGCGTACAATGACAGCAACGACAATGTTCTGATTCTGTTCACGTGGGCTGTTGTTGTTGGGCAGATAATCACTGCACTGATTGTGACTGTGGTTGAAACGCCACGTGGGGATTGGCCAGACAAAGAAGCCATGATGGTCATTGTGTTTAGCCACACTGGCAGTATCTTCCTTCATGATGATTACCTTCTGAGTATGGGAAATACTCATAGTTTTCTCTCCGTGGCTTATTTTCATCCGGTGTTGGCCTTGATTACAATTTGGATTGTGACGTCGGTAACATCCATTATAGCTCGGCCTCACATGTGGGCCAGCATGGGTCTTATTAGCATCGGATGCATTTTCATATCCATTAAATTGTCGACCGTTACTAACTCTGACAGGACCTCCTGGATATGCTTGCTATCAGCCTTCGTCATGATTCTCCGAAACATTGTAATCCGACAGCTGGTGGGCAATGAAAATGTTGCAGTGAGACCTAGAAAGAAACGGGTGATTTTTGGGCTAGTAATCGTGGCAGGTATTGTTCTGCTGGCAGTAAATATCCTAACTTCGAAAATCTGGCTTTTCCCATCACTTTGTGTTGTAATAACATGTGCCTTATCTGCAGCATTGACCTACGTGACAACACAGGTGCTTAGAAGCTATACAGTTCCCTTTGTGTCACTCTTCTGTGTCTGGACAACACTTCTGGAAGCTGTGGTGCTGATCCCCAATGACCACCGACCAGACTTTGTTATGTTTCTGTTAGCACTCTGCCTTATTGTTATTGGTCATTATTTGTTTATTAGAGACCACATAGAATATGCGGCTGCTGGTAGTTCGTCTGCCTTGGTGACAACTTACCTTCCCAAACCTGGTGAGTTTATTGTGTAGAATATTTTTTGCTATGACTGAAGAATTAACAATTTATTACTTTATGGTTAGCTGGTTGTGTTTTTCATAGATGGACACTTTTGTGTTTTTTCTGTGGAGGATGTGATGTTTTTTTGTAATCCTATTAGGAGTATTTTTTACAAGTGTTCACAAAAGGTAGATGGTGGATGAAATTTTGACTGCAGCCGACAGATAGTTGTTGGTTAATGTCTCCAGTTTTGTGACGATATGCAGAGGATGTCTTTAACAAGACAGTGGCTACGGTCATCGACCAGTATGGTCACTGCTAGCAAGGAAAGCAACTGCAAATTACCTTCTTTAAAGATGCCTAGTTATCACAAGAACAGGACAGCAACACTGAAATTGGCAACATAGAATGTTTGTACTTAAATGCAGATGGAAAATTGGATACCATCAATCAAGAAATGGGAAGAAATTAGACATAGCCACTCACAATATTTTGGCCATGTTATGAGTGGAGAATTTGGTGACAACTAGTGAGATTGAGAGGAAGAGAATAAGGAGAAGGCAGAGAAGTAAATACTTGGATGGCTTAGCCAAATGGTATGGTCGAGTCAAGAACACTGAGGTGAACGCGTGAGGTGGTGTAAATTTATCAAGAAATCTTAAACAGTCCAAAAATGCTGTGATTGACTGCAACATCCTGTAAAGGATATACAACTAACTTTCTGTTTATTCTCTTAACGGGAACGAGATCCTCAGCCAATTCGTACCAAGCCCTGTGTAGTACTTGTTCATGACTAAGGTTTTCTATGGGATGTGGTATTAAGGTCCTTTGTTTTCTCTTATGACATGCAATGTAAGGTGCAGTGGTACTATTCTTTGCTTCCCTTATTAGTCACGGTAACTCAAGGGAAAAAGTGAGAAAGAGAGTTGGCCTGGTTATCAGAATGGTACAGAATCAATGCAACAACACTATTGAGCAACAGCGGCGTGTCACCATTTTGTGTCTCAGGACTGGACATCATCATCATCATGTGTTATGGCCATAAGCCTGGGTGATTATGTTTTGCCATCTCACATTATTACCAGAGTCATGGATCAGCTCTTTGTTCTTGTCTCGACCATACCAAGTGGCTAGGCATCCACATATTTATCTCTCTGCCTTTCCCATGTTCTTTTCCCTTCAATCTTACCAGTTGTCACAAAGTTTTTCATTTTGTTTCATTGCATAATGTGCTAAAGAAGTCTAATAACGGATTTACTGCATAAGATGCTCTTCATTTTATAACATGCAGGTTTTGTTTGTTCTGTTCTATTCTGTTCTTTATCTCTGTCATACATCTTCCATCTAATGTAATCCTGTCCTGTGTACACATACCATGATTCTCTGTAAACATAAACACACACATTTTTGCCCACATGCGTTTCCACACACACAGTTAGTTATCCTATCTTTAGTCGAGACCCCAGGCATAGTATCATCATCATCAAATGCCTAGCCAGCTGGCATGGGCGATCATGCTTCTCCACATCTTGTAATCTCCTACACATGTATAAGTTGGTCTGCTAACACCTTCTTGTGTTATGGCACAAGAGTCAACAGTTTTCTCTTGCTGTCTTCCTTTGTCTCACTTTCCATAAATCTTTCAAGTTTTCACAACATTTTCTAGTATTTCTTTTGTCATAATGTGGCCAAAATATGATGACTACCTCTTTCTGATGTTCGTTTTAAGTTGCTTTTGTGTCTTAGCCTTTATCAAAACAGTTACAGTGTTTCCCCGAAGATAAGACCGGGCCTTATTTTAACTTTAGCTTGAAAAATGCACTAGGGATTATTTTCGAGGGATGTCTTATATATATATATTCAGATACAAAAATCTACAATTATTAATGTACAAAATCTACATTTATTCAAATACAGTCATGTCATCTTCTTCTGGAACATTGTCATAACTCTCCAAATCCTGATTTCCGACCTGAATTTCTTGCGACTCTATTTCCTATAGAACCATTGGTCCCAGTCTCTCATGTCCAGTAATAAAGCTTTCCTTAAATAAGCATTTCTTGTCCATGTAGCCTGCTTGTAGTGCATTTGGTAACTTTATTTCAATTGAGTGACATTGAATTATGAACCACATCCGTTCATTATCAAGTGCTCACCAGTGGTGTCTGTACTCCAACTGGCCATTTGGCAACAAGTTTCTCGTTCTAGCTGACGATCTTAACTAGGGCTTATTTTAGGGGTAGGTCTTATATTAAAAGCATCCTGAAAAATTGTACTAGGCTTATTATAGGGGTAGGTCTTATTTTTGGGGAAACAAGGTAGATTACTCATTTTGGCTGTCCCAGGGATGTTTAGCATTCTTGTGTAAAACCACATCTCCAAAGCTTCTAGAGATTTCTGTGCTTGTTTACTAACTGTCCAGGATTCACAGCCGTATGTAAGAACTGGTTCTATGTAACGTACAAATATTTTTTTTGTTTTGACATCCATTGACAAGGAAATTATTGTATAATATGGAAGTTTATAGGGTGCCAGGCAGGGTATTGTAGTGTGTAGACATTCGCCTGTAGACACTCGCCTGTAGACACTTGCCTGTAGACCTGGTGGTGACAGGTTCCATCCACAGCTGGGTGGATTTGGATCCATGGATCAAGAATGTCTTGGGAAGTAAAAGCAGCCAGCAGGATACTGACCATATGACTCACTGGGAGCTGATTGGTTGGTACAAATATGGGTCTAGCACCATATTTCTTATATACCTCTAGACATGTAAGAGGCAAATACTGTCTCTTGTCCTTGCATGCCCTAAAGTGTGTAAAAGGGTCCCTTAAGACATATACTGTCTCTTGTCCTTGTATGCCTCTAGAAGGGTCCCTTAAGGCAAATACTATAATGTCCCTTGTCTTTATATGCCTCAAAGCATGTAAAAGGGTCCCTTAGGGCAAATAATGTCTCTTGTCCTAATATGCCTCAAGGCGTGTAAGAGGATCCTTTAAGGCAAACGTCTCTTTTCCCATCCCACACTTACCATTAGATATAGGAGTGTTAAGCTGATGCTTGTGTTCCAAAACCTGTTGTGTCCTATACCTGTTTGTTCTATGTGCCCTTTAGGTTGTCTGCCCTCATGTTCCTGGTCTTACTCTGGCTATTTATCCAGATCTGCTTTGGTTGTATCCTTTCATCAGAAGATCATATGATGTGAAAACTACTTATATGTGGTCTCTTGATGAATTTAATGCATGCTGATACTTAGGGAATTGTCAGCGATTTGAACCCATCACCTCTTCTCGACACACACAAAGTAACATCAGCTGTAGTTATGAGTTCAGGAATCAACATCATTGCTCTCAGGGTATTCTCACAAGTGCTCCATTGTCTTCTTATGTAGCCTATAAAGAGTTCCTATTCTGTTGGTACCAGTGGCAGTCTGGTTAACATCTGCCTGCACCTTCCTCTGTATATTGTGTGTCTTCCAGATCCTCAGATAACTCCCTGCTAAATTAGCCTCTCCATGCATGCATCCTCTGTCTGTTTTGCTGCACTTTCCTCACAGTCCTAGAAAGCCTTCACCGCGTCAGCTTTAAAGTAGCTCCTGCCCAAAGAGCAACCACAGCCAGTTTATCAGCCTGTGCAATTTCTCACACACCCAAATGCATGGCTAGAAAATCCTATGGTTTACCTTTGAGCTTCATCTTGTCGTGCAGTACATGCCACTTCATGCCTCTGATTTACATAGCTTGCTGGTCGAGTCTATTACAAACACATGTTGTGGGCATACATGGCTAGAAAATCCATGGTTTACCTTTGAGCTTCATCTTGTCGAGCAGTACACGCAACTCCCGGTGGAACATACCTGCTTCTGTTTTACAGAGCATGCTCTTCAAGGTCGTCAATATCACATGTTGGACTGTACTACTACTCTACAGTTATTGGAGCACTGCCAGCCTCCACCTCCATCCTCATACTGGACATTTTAATATCAAATGATACGCTCTCCTCTTTTACACAGTGACCTGTAACCTTTGCCCTTTGCTGTTATTAGTAGCAGTACCATAATATTATACAAATGTCTGATCAAAACACAGAAGCCACAAACAATAAGTTGCATGGTTTATTGCCCGAAATACTTCACAGCATTTAATTGGGTGCATACTTCGGTGTAATATATAATAATAAGTGAAATATGCCAGGCAATAAAACATGCGACCTATTGTTGGTGGTTTCTGCATACATGTTTTTGAATTATTCAACTTTATGTTTAAAACTTGCTTATGTATTTTTGTTTTCATGTTTCCTTTCATAGTGAATACACATGAGCAGTATACCAGAATTGAATTCCTGCTGTTTGCTGCATTGGTTGTGGGCGTCATCGTCTTTGTGCTGCAACCAAAGGTCTCGGGAAGAGATCTGAACACACTCAGCTATATCGGACTTGACAAGATCATTCGTCGACTGCTTATTCTAGAGATTAAAGAGGATGTTCATGTTGTGGAAGAGCAAGGTCAAGTTCAGTTGCCTTAGGAAAGTCTCAGATAAAATTGGCTAGTATTAAGTGGGTGCGGATGAAATATAGGATTGTATTACCTTGTAAAAATAGATGCATATTTGCTAGACTTGAACAGTCATCTGTTGATTACTTATACGGGAGAAAAAGAGGGTGTTCACGATGTTGAATAGCAGGGGCATGGTCAGTTGTCTTAGGAAAGTCTATGAAAATTCTGTGAAAATTGTTTGTAAATAATATGCAGGATTAAATTAACAGATACCCAAATCTTGACAGTCGTCTGTTGACTACTTGTGCTGGAGATTAAAGAGGACATTCATGTTGTGAAAGAGCAGCAACAGGAGCAGGTTCGACTCCTTGGAAATGTCTTAGATAAATTTCATCAGAATATAGTTTGTTTAGACATTTTACGTGTTTATATTACCTTGCAAAGGCAATCAGCTATGCTAGACTTGACAAAATCGTCTGCCATTTGCTTATGCTGGAGGTTAAACAGGAAATCCATGTTGTCAAAGAGCAGGAGCAGAGGCAAGTTCAGTTGCCTTAGGACAGTCTTGGTAACATTTTATTAGAATTAAGTGGGAATCGTTGATATACAGGAATATATTACCCTGCAAGCTATGCTAGACTTAACACAGTCATCTGTTGATCACATGTGCTGACGATGAAAGACTGTGTTCATATTGTGGAAGATCAACATCAAGTTCAGCTAGACAAGCCTTGAATATATCTGAGCCAAAATTGAATGGGTACAGATAGTTTACTAGATTATATTACTTTGTTAAGTACTGTATTATTAATCATGCTGTGACACAATTAATTTATTTATATTTACAATATAGAAGTATGTCTATATTTTCAGCCGTAGATTACTAATTGGCAGGGCATTGTTTTCTGTTGTATTTGAAAACAATGGATGAGTTACTGCTTATTTGTAATTAATGTTTCTAACTGCATGAAGTTTGCTGCTGTCATATGTTTATGGTGGTTACTGAGTTATTGTTAATGTTTAGTGTACTACATGCCACTTGAAGTGGCATAGTTTGATTTGAATGTATGCATGCGCTGACTGCAGTAAATTTACATGTTCATCTGTCCGTGTATGCGTGTCAGTCATTACCAAGTGCCTTGCAAACTTTGAAAATAAATGTTACAGAAGGGTTATACAAATTCATTGGATGAATATGAGTTCTAACAAATTCCCTACAAAATGAATTGAGGAAGATTGGTTATTCAGAGAAATAACATTTAAGGAAATAAAATATTTTGTGTGTGTAAACAGACATAAATGTCTAGAAAAAATAACTAGCCTCTCCAGGCATGCATCCTCCATCTATTTTCGTGCACTTTCCTCACAGTCCCACGTCAGTTTTAAAGTAGTAGCTCCTGCACAAGGAGTGGAGAAGAAAACAGCCACAATGTAAATGTGATAGATAATTTACACAAGAGAACAGCCACAATGTAGATGTGATAGATAATTTACACTAGAGAACAGCCACAATGTAGATGTGATAGATAATTTATACAAGAGAACAGCCACAATGTAGATGTGATAGATAATTTATACAAGAAAACAGCCACAATGTAGATGTGATAGATAATTTACACAAGAAAACAGCCACAATGTAGATGTGATAGATAATTTACACAAGAGAACAGCCACAATGTAAATGTGATAGATAATTTACACAAGACAACAGCCACAATGTAGATGTGATAGATAATTTACACAAGAGAACAGCCACAATGTAGATGTGGTAGATAATTTACACTAGAGAACAGCCACAATGTAGATGTGATAATTTACACAAGAGAACAGCCACAATGTAAATGTGATAGATAATTTACACAAGAGAACAGCCACAATGTAGATGTGATAGATAATTTACACTAGAGAACAGCCACAATGTAGATGTGATAGATAATTTACACTAGAGAACAGTCACAATGTAGATGTGATAGATAATTTACACTAGAGAACAGCCACAATGTAGATGTGATAGATAATTTACACAAGAGAACAGCCACAATGTAGATGTGATAGATAATTTACACAAGAGAACAGCCACAATGTAAATGTGATAAATAATTTACACTAGAGAACAGCCACAATGTAGATGTGATAGATAATTTATTCAAGACAACAGCCACAATGTAATTGTGATAGATAATTTACACAAGAGAACAGCCACAATGTAAATGTGATAGATAATTTACACAAGAGAACAGCCACAATGTAAATGTGATAGATAATTTACACAAGAGAACAGCCACAATGTAGATGTGATAGATAATTTACACAAGAGAACAGCCACAATGTAAATGTGATAGATAATTTACACAAGAGAACAGCCACAATGTAAATGTGATAGATAATTTACACAAGAGAACAGCCACAATGTAGATGTGATAGATAATTTACACTAGAGAACAGCCACAATGTAAATGTGATAGATAATTTACACTAGAGAACAGCCACAATGTAAATGTGATAGATAATTTACACTAGAGAACAGCCACAATGTAGATGTGATAGATAATTTACACTAGAGAACAGCCACAGTGTAAATGTGATAGATAATTTACACTAGAGAACAGCCACAATGTAAATGTGATAGATAATTTACACTAGAGAACAGCCACAATGTAAATGTGATAGATAATTTACACTAGAGAACAGCCACAATGTAGATGTGATAGATAATTTACACTAGAGAACAGCCACAATGTAAATGTGATAGATAATTTACACAAGAGAACAGCCACAATGTAGATGTGATAGATAATTTACACAAGAGAACAGCCACAATGTAGATGTGGTAGATAATTTATACAAGAAAACAGCCACAATGTAGATGTGATAGATAATTTACACAAGAAAACAGCCACAATGTAGATGTGATAGATAATGTACACAAGAGAACAGCCACAATGTAGATGTGATAGATAATTTACACAAGAGAACAGCCACAATGTAGATGTGATAGATAATTTACACTAGAGAACAGCCACAATGTAGATGTTATAATTTACACAAGAGAACAGCCACAATGTAAATGTGATAGATAATGTACACAAGAGTACAGCCACAGTGTAAATGTGATAGATAATTTACACAAGAGAACAGCCACAATGTAGATGTGATAGATAATTTATACAAGAGAACAGCCACAATGTAGATGTGATAGATAATTTATACAAGAAAACAGCCACAATGTAGATGTGATAGATAATTTACACAAGACAACAGCCACAATGTAGATGTGATAGATAATTTACACAAGAGAACAGCCACAATGTAGACGTGATAGATAATTTACACAAGAGAACAGCCACAATGTAAATGTGATAGATAATTTACACTAGAGAACAGCCACAATGTAGATGTGATAGATAATTTACACTAGAGAACAGCCACAATGTAAATGTGATAGATAATTTACACAAGAGAACAGCCACAGTGTAAATGTGATAGATAATTTACACAAGAGAACAGCCACAATGTAGATGTGATAGATAATTTATACAAGAGAACAGCCACAATGTAGATGTTATAATTTACACAAAGAACAGCCACAATGCAAATGTGATAGATAATTTACACAAGAGAACAGCCACAATGTAGATGTGATAGATAATTTACACTAGAGAACAGCCACAATGTAAATGTGATAGATAATTTACACTAGAGAACAGCCACAATGTAAATGTGATAGATAATTTACATAGAGAACAGCCACAATGTAGATGTGATAGATAATTTACACTAGAGAACAGCCACAATGTAAATGTGATAGATAATTTACACTAGAGAACAGCCCACAATGTAAATGTGATAGATAATTTACACTAGAGAACAGCCACAATGTAGATGTGATAGATAATTTACACTAGAGAACAGCCACAATGTAAATGTGATAGATAATTTACACTAGAGAACAGCCACAATGTAGACGTGATAGATAATTTACACTAAAGAACAGCCACAATGTAGATGTGATAGATAATTTACACTAGAGAACAGCCACATGTAGATGTGATAATAATTTACACTAGAGAACAGCCACAATGTAAATGTGATAGATAATTTACACAAGAGAACAGCCACAAGTGTAAATGTGATAGATAATTTACACTAAGAGAACAGCCACAATGTAGATGTGATAGATAATTTATACAAGAGAACAGCCACAATGTAGATGTGATAGATAATTTACTACAAGAGAACAGCCACAATGTAGATGTGATAGATAATTTACACAAGAGAACAGCCACAATGTAGATGTGATAGATAATTTACACAAGAGAACAGCCACAATGTAGATGTGATAGATAATTTACACTAGAGAACAGCCACAATGTAGATGTGATAGATATTACACAAGAGAACAGCCACAATGTAAATGTGATAGATAATTTACACAAGAGAACAGCCACAATGTAGATGTGATAGATAATTTACACTAGAGAACAGCCACAATGTAGATGTGATAGATAATTTACACTAGAGAACAGCCACAATGTAAATGTGATAGATAATTTACACTAGAGAACAGCCACAATGTAGATGTGATAGATAATTTACACAGAGAACAGCCACAATGTAGATGTGATAGATAATGTACACAAGAGAACAGCCACAATGTAAATGTGATAGATAATTTACACAAGAGAACAGCCACAATGTAGATGTGATAGATAATTTACACAAGAGAACAGCCACAATGTAGATGTGATAGATAATTTACACAAGAGAACAGCCACAATGTAGATGTGATAGATAATTTACACAAGAGAACAGCCACAATGTAGATGTGATAGATAATTTACACAAGAGAACAGCCACAATGTAGATGTGATAGATAATTTACACAAGAGAACAGCCACAATGTAATGTGATAGATAATTTACACAAGAGAACAGCCACAATGTAAATGTGATAGATAATTTACACAAGAGAACAGCCACAATGTAATGTGATAGATAATTTACACAAGAGAACAGCCACAATGTAGATGTGATAGATAATTTATACAAGAGAACAGCCACAATGTAGATGTGATAGATAATTTATACAAGAAAACAGCCACAATGTAGATGTGATAGATAATTTACACAAGACAACAGCCACAATGTAGATGTGATAGATAATTTACACAAGAGAACAGCCACAATGTAGACGTGATAGATAATTTACACAAGAGAACAGCCACAATGTAAATGTGATAGATAATTTACACTAGAGAACAGCCACAATGTAGATGTGATAGATAATTTACACTAGAGAACAGCCACAATGTAAATGTGATAGATAATTTACACAAGAGAACAGCCACAGTGTAAATGTGATAGATAATTTACACAAGAGAACAGCCACAATGTAGATGTGATAGATAATTTATACAAGAGAACAGCCACAATGTAGATGTTATAATTTACACAAAGAACAGCCACAATGCAAATGTGATAGATAATTTACACAAGAGAACAGCCACAATGTAGATGTGATAGATAATTTACACTAGAGAACAGCCACAATGTAAATGTGATAGATAATTTACACTAGAGAACAGCCACAATGTAAATGTGATAGATAATTTACACTAGAGAACAGCCACAATGTAGATGTGATAGATAATTTACACTAGAGAACAGCCACAATGTAAATGTGATAGATAATTTACACTAGAGAACAGCCACAATGTAAATGTGATAGATAATTTACACTAGAGAACAGCCACAATGTAGATGTGATAGATAATTTACACTAGAGAACAGCCACAATGTAAATGTGATAGATAATTTACACTAGAGAACAGCCACAATGTAAACGTGATAGATAATTTACACAAGAGAACAGCCACAATGTAGACGTGATAGATAATTTACACAAAAGAACAGCCACAATGTAGATGTGATAGACAATTTACACTGGAGAACAGCCACAATGTAGATGTGATAAATAATTTACACTAGAGAACAGCCACAATGTAAATGTGATAGATAATTTACACAAGAGTACAGCCACAGTGTAAATGTGATAGATAATTTATACAAGAGAACAGCCACAATGTAGATGTGATAGATAATTTACACAAGACAACAGCCACAATGTAGATGTGATAGATAATTTACACAAGAGAACAGCCACAGTGTAGACGTGATAGATAATGTACACAAGAGAACAGCCACAATGTAAATGCGATAGATAATTTACACTAGAGAACAGCCACAATGTAGATGTGATAGATAATTTACACTAGAGAACAGCCACGATGTAAATGTGATAGATAATTTACACTAGAGAACAGCCACAATGTAGATGTGATAGATAATTTACACTAGAGAACAGCCACAATGTAAATGTGATAGATAATTTACACAAGAGAACAGCCACAGTGTAAATGTGATAGATAATTTACACAAGAGAACAGCCACAATGTAGATGTGATAGATAATTTATACAAGAGAACAGCCACAATGTAGATGTGATAGATAATTTATACAAGAAAACAGCCACAATGTAGATGTGATAGATAATTTACACAAGAGAACAGCCACAATGTAGATGTGATAGATAATTTACACAAGAGAACAGCCACAATGTAGATGTGGTAGATAATTTACACTAGAGAACAGCCACAATGTAGATGTGATAATTTACACAAGAGAACAGCCACAATGTAAATGTGATAGATAATTTACACAAGAGAACAGCCACAATGTAGATGTGATAGATAATTTACACTAGAGAACAGCCACAATGTAGATGTGATAGATAATTTACACTAGAGAACAGTCACAATGTAGATGTGATAGATAATTTACACTAGAGAACAGCCACAATGTAGATGTGATAGATAATTTACACAAGAGAACAGCCACAATGTAGATGTGATAGATAATTTACACAAGAGAACAGCCACAATGTAAATGTGATGTGATAAATAATTTACACTAGAGAACAGCCACAATGTAGATGTGATAGATAATTTATTCAAGACAACAGCCACAATGTAATTGTGATAGATAATTTACACAAGAGAACAGCCACAATGTAAATGTGATAGATAATTTACACAAGAGAACAGCCACAATGTAAATGTGATAGATAATTTACACAAGAGAACAGCCACAATGTAGATGTGATAGATAATTTACACAAGAGAACAGCCACAATGTAAATGTGATAGATAATTTACACAAGAGAACAGCCACAATGTAAATGTGATAGATAATTTACACAAGAGAACAGCCACAATGTAAATGTGATAGATAATTTACACAAGAGAACAGCCACAATGTAGATGTGATAGATAATTTACACAAGAGAACAGCCACAATGTAGATGTGATAGATAATTTACACTAGAGAACAGCCACAATGTAGATGTTATAATTTACACAAGAGAACAGCCACAATGTAAATGTGATAGATAATGTACACAAGAGTACAGCCACAGTGTAAATGTGATAGATAATTTACACAAGAGAATCAGCACAATGTAGATGTGATAGATAATTTATACAAGAGAACAGCCACAATGTAGATGTGATAGATAATTTAACAAGAAACAGCCACAATGTAGATGTGATAGATAATTTACACAAGAGAACAGCCACAATGTAGATGTGATAGATAATTTACACAAGAGAACAGCCACAATGTAGACGTGATAGATAATTTACACAAGAGAACAGCCACAATGTAAATGTGATAGATAATTTACACTAGAGAACAGCCACAATGTAGATGTGATAGATAATTTACACTAGAGAACAGCCACAATGTAAATGTGATAGATAATTTACACAAGAGAACAGCCACAGTGTAAATGTGATAGATAATTTACACAAGAGAACAGCCACAATGTAGATGTGATAGATAATTTATACAAGAGAACAGCCACAATGTAGATGTTATAATTTACACAAAGAACAGCCACAATGCAAATGTGATAGATAATTTACACAAGAGAACAGCCACAATGTAGATGTGATAGATAATTTACACTAGAGAACAGCCACAATGTAAATGTGATAGATAATTTACACTAGAGAACAGCCACAATGTAAATGTGATAGATAATTTACACTAGAGAACAGCCACAATGTAGATGTGAGATAATTTACACTAGAGAACAGCCACAATGTAAATGTGATAGATAATTTACACTAGAGAACAGCCACAATGTAAATGTGATAGATAATTTACACTAGAGAACAGCCACAATGTAGATGTGATAGATAATTTACACTAGAGAACAGACAATGTAGATGTGATAGATAATTTACACTAGAGAACAGCCACAATGTAAATGTGATAGATAATTTACACAAGAAACAGCCACAATGTAGATGTGATAGATAATTTACACAAAGAACAGCCACAATGTAGATGTGATAGTAATTTACACAGAAACAGCCACAATGTAATGTGATAGATAATTTACACAAGAGAACAGCCACAATGTAGATGTGATAGATAATTTACACAAAAGAACAGCCACAATGTAAGTATGAAATAAAAATTACACCAAAGAAATGATAATAATTACAAGAGAACAGAAATTAATTGTATAGATAATTACACAGACACCACAGTGTAAGATGTGATAGATAATTTACAAGAAACAGCCACAATGTAGATGTGATAGATAATTTACACAAAGAAACAGCCCCCCATCAGTAATTTTTGTGAGACTTGATAGATAATCTGTACACAAGAGAACAGCCACATGTAGATCTGATAGATCAATTTACACTAAGAGAACAGCCACAATGTAGATGTGATAGATAATTTACACTAGAGAACAGCCACAATGTAGAATGTGATAGATAATTACACTAGAGAACAGCCACAATGTAAATGTGATAGATAATTTACAATAGAGAACAGCCACAATGTAAATGTGATAGATAATTTACACTAGAACAGCCACAATGTAAATGTGATAGATTACTTACACAAGAGAACGCCACATGTAGAATGTGTATAGATAATTTACACAAGAGAACAGCCACAATGTAGATGTGATAGATAATTTACTACAAGAGAACAGCCACAATTGTAGATGTGATAGATAATTTACACAAGAAAACAGCCTACAATGTAGATGTGATAGATAATTTACAGATAATTACACAAGAGAACAGCCACAATGTAGATGTGATAGATATTTACACAAAGAGAACAGCCACCAATGTAGATGTGATAGATAATTTACCACTAGAGAACAGCCACAATGTAGACGTGATAGATAATTTACACAAGAGAACAGCCACAATGTAATGTGATAGATAATTTACACTAAGAGATCAGCCACAATGTAGACGTGATAGATAATTTACACTAAGAGAACAGCACGATGTAAATGTGATAGATAATTTACACTAAGAGAACAGCCACAGTGTTAAATGTGATAGATAATTTACACTAGAGAACTAGCTACAATGTAGATGTGATAGATAATTTACACTAGAGAATAGCTACCAATGTAGATGTGATAGATAATTTACACTAGAGAATAGCTACAATGTAGATGTGATAGATAATTTACACTAGAGATAGCTACAATGTAGATGTGATAGATAATTTACACTAGAGAATAGCCACAGTGTAAATGTGATAGATAATTTACACTAGAGAACAGCCACGATGTAAATGTGATAGATAATTTTCACTAGAGAACAGCCACGATGTAAATGTGATAGATAATTTACACTAGAGAATAGCTACAATGTAGATGTGATAGATAATTTACACTAGAGAATAGCTACAATGTAGATGTGATAGATAATTTACACTAGAGAATAGCCACAGTGTAAATGTGATAGATAATTTACACTAGAGAACAGCCACGATGTAAATGTGATAGATAATTTACACTAGAGAATAGCTACAATGTAGATGTGATAGATAATTTACACTAGAGAATAGCTACAATGTAGATGTGATAGATAATTTACACTAGAGAATAGCTACAATGTAGATGTGATAGATAATTTACACTAGAGAACAGCCACAATGTAGACGTGATAGATAATTTACACTAGAGAACAGCCACAATGTAGATGGTTTCAAAAGGTAGTAGATAATTTAAACATGACTGCAACATAGGGAGGTCGCCTGGCTTTTGATAGAGAGAAATTTCTGGGGAGGGGGGAAGTGTTCTGCACAAGGTAAGCCTCTGGATGATAATGGTTTTCATTCAAAAGGAGAGGATGGCCTAGGTGTCAGAATATAAACCTCACACCTCAAGGGACGTGTGTGTGCCTCTTTAAGGCTGAGAGTTTAAAATATGAAATTCTGACCTACACTACGTGGCGACCATATGAGCACCAACATGTATTTCTGAACCTGGCAAAGCTCTCTTGGCACATACTGGCAATGGTATGAATGTAGCAAGGAAAGCACAGACATTCTCAATGATGAACTATCACAATGTGTGGTTAGTGCACTAGATTATCCATACAGAAGTTTTGGTTTTGTATGTTTGTTTTGTTTTTGGTTTTTTTTTTTTTTTTGGTGCTCGCTCGCTCTGAACACAAGCGTAGAAGACACATACTACTTTTAGTAGCACTGGACCTAATTTTGTGTGTGGATTTAATTTCCCTAGTACTAGTGTCCCACGCCATCAGGGAAACCCTTCTGACTTCAGAGGTACTTGTAATTTACGTCCCCAAGTCAAGGACGAGACATCACAATTTTAATCCAACTGTCCGGTTGTAGGGATTGAACCCCTTACCTCAGCATCAGCACACCAGATGTTTAAACACGTGCGTTCTTATCCACTTGATGATCAAACTAATGAATGATGGGAACACAATCAGAAGTGACAAAAAGGACAATGTGGCTAGAAATCCTTCATCAGCACTCTCTCTCTCGCTCTCTCTCTCTCTCTCTCTCTCTCACACACTCACACACACACACAAAGAAGACACTGATACAAATACATTAAAAACTTGCAAAAAAGTAATTTAGCTGAGATCCTGGAGAAGCCTAAATCATAGGACACAAAAATCCCGGGAAGGTTAACCCGGTCAACAAATTCCTGCAGAAGTCAGATGTGTCGGCCTAACCGCGTGAGAACGCAGCTCTGCTGTATACAGGCACAACACAATTACGTCCGAAAAAAAGTCTATGGATGAACGCAGATGAAGAAGAACACAAAAATCAAACCTCAAGCTCCATAAGTCAGGAAGTTACACAGTGTAATATTTGTAAGAATGGCAAAGTAAATGTGTGGTGCACGTGTGTCCTTAGAATCACCCGACCAGATTATGCTATGACCTAGTATGTATGAATGATATTTTTCTGGGTTGAAATCATGACACAGATAGAACTTATCACGACACCTAATAATGCTCTGAACTAATATATATGAATGATATTCTTCTGGGTTGAAATCATGACACAGATAGAACTGATCACCCCACCTAATAATGTTATGAACTAGTATATATGAATGCCTTAACGTTTACATCCTATGACAGTTTCTGCATTAGATTGCTTTGCTGATCGTTTAATTTGTTATTTGTTTAATTTGTTATTTTAACATTTGACTGAATGTAAACAAGGGACTTAATCAAGGTGGTGTTTAGTGCAAGATGGAAGTGGCAGTATTGTACCTTTGTTATGGCCTCATAGCTGGTATTATGGTATATGAGTTCATGTCTGTGCACAAACATTGAGTGAATTTTGCATTTGTTTGCATAAATTATCTTCTTTATTTTTGTGTCCCGTTTGTTATTAACTGATATGCACTGTAATAGAAATGTTTGCTTGGCAGCTGTAAGCAGTTACTGCTAGGTTATACATTTATATTGTATCTAGTTGTTTCTTTGCATAAAGTAAGAGGCAGCAGAGTTACTTGTGCAGACCTGACTTAATTCATGGCATGGCCTGTGCATTTTTATTAAGAAGAAATATGTATCTGATCTTAGGGTAGTGGATTGTATGCAAACTTTCTTGGATAAGGGCAAAAATCTTGGAGGACCTGTATGCATTTTGTGACATTAAAAATCTCTTGGCAGTTAGATATCAAGCAGAGCTAGTCAGATTAGGTCTCTTCCCAGGCTAAATTTCAAAATTAAGAAACCTCTCCATAAATGAATATATAGAGTATTTTTGATTGTGGTTTAAATAGTTTGATCCGCACTGGTGCTATGATGTTTGTGCACAATGCTATGGCTGTCCTAGGGAGGAGACTGGAGATTGATGGGTTTTGAAAGGAGGTTTAAGGGCAAGAGGGTCATCTTTATGGCACTGGGTTTTCTCCCATATGGCTTCACCTCTTCTGCAGATCGGTCTGTCAAAAATTGCCCAAACTCTGTTATTCCAATAGAGAATCTCAGGTACCTCTGAGAAAATTGCACTCATGACCTGAATGGTGGAGTCTGGCATGGCACATGATGGATGGATGGATTCTAAGACATGTTTATAACATTTCACTTCAGAAGTCTTGATTTTAATCTTCATTGATTATGAAATGGTCCATAGTATTCTAAGACTTTTTAAAAATATTTCAGTTCAGAAGTCTTGATTTTAATCTTCAGTAATTATGAAATGGTCGATGGTATTCTAAGACTTTTTAAAAATATCATTTCAGTTCAGAAGTCTTGATTTTAATCTTCAGTGATTATGAAATGGTCTAAAGTATTCTAAGACTTTTAAAAAATATCATTTCAGTTCAGAAGTCTTGATTTTAATTTTCAGTGATTATGAAATGGTCCATGGTATTCTAAGACTTTTTTAAAATATAATTTCAGTTCAGAAGTCTTGATTTTAATCTTCAGTGATTATGAAATGGTCCATGGTATTCTAAGACTTTTTAAAAATATCATTTCAGTTCGGAAGTCTTGATTTTAATCTTCAACATAAATGGTCCATGAATGTCAACATGGCAGAATAGGAAAGAGCACTTGCTCTTATACTTCCGGTGTGCTGACGCTGAGGTAGCAGGTTCAACTCCTACACTGGTCCATGCATCCATCATCATATGCCATGCTGATAAGCGTGGGTGGTCATGTTCTGGTCATTTGGACTAAAATGTTGACTTCTTGTCCTTTACTTGGGGACATAAATTACAAGTAACTTTGAAGTCAGAGTGGGTTCTGTCATTGTTTATGCTCATTGAAATGAAGTAAACTATAAGCCCTGAGAGCAGCTTGTTACCTTATCAGTTCCAATGAGGACCCTAACCAAAGTGAAATTCATCTGAACCAACCTACTTCACTTGTAGAACAAGATAAAACTAAACATGGCCCTTGTTTAATCAGTTATCTTTGTGGTTTTCTTGGTAACATTTTCTTCTGCTTTGATGAATTTTTTCTACATTGCAGCAAATTTACTGGTTGTGTTGTTCACTCTCTCATTGAAGAAAATGTGTTTCAACCCTGCTCAACCATAGAACTTTCAATTGGTTATATTTCTGGCCCTTATTGTATTTCTTTTTCTGCATGCAGAGATAGGGTTGTATCTTTCACTTTCTGAATTCTGATTGGTTGCCGCCTGGGCTGTGTCTTTGTATAGATTACATCATTGTTGTCGTTTTCTCATGTCTGGTCAGTCGCATTCTTGTAAGGCCTGGGTTTGTGTTATCAGTTGGAGTACTTTTATTGTGCAGTTATGTTTGTGTTGTTTTCTTTCTGTGTTTCTGTGAGTAACAGATGGCTCCTTGTACGTCTTTTTTATGGATGTAATCCTCATAGGGACTAGACGAGATCTTTTCTCCATTACCTGTGCCCTGTTCGCCTTGATAGAGAAGTTATAGCTAGGGTTCATCCCAGCCTCAGATTAATAATGCTGTGACCCAATCTGCTACATTTCATAATTCTCTAAATAAACATGGATATTTTAAATATTTTAAAATCTTTTATTCTATACTAAACAATGTGTAATTATGTGTTTCCCCTCTACATTTGCAAATACAATAATATTCATAACAGTACATTTACATTCATATATATGATAATATTACATTCATGGCAGGGTGTAATTACCTACACATTACGTGATGATGATGGTGATGATGATGGATTGATCGTCTGCACTCAAGCATACTAAAATCTTATATTAGAAATTCTTTTATACTCCAAGAAGTCTCATTCATGACATTCTCATTCACACCTAGATCATGCATAATTTGACCTAGTAACTTGAAATAAAAGTTTTCTTAAAGTCTAACATAATGAAAACTAGAAATATTCCAATTTAAAAAAGCTTAATGGTATCATTCAATGGATAATCATCATCATCATCATCAAGTGCCATGTTGGCAGGCGTGGGCGGTCATAGTTCGCCATCTCACACGGTCACCAGGGTGTCGAATCAGGTGTCTGGTCTTGTCCCAACCATGCCATGCTGCTAAACCATCAAGGTATATATCCATTTGTCTTCCTCTTGCTCTCTTCCCTTAAAGCTTGGCAGTTATCACCAAATTTTCAAGTCCATTTCTCCTCACAACATGTCCAAAACATCTTGACTGTCTGCATATAATTTCTCCAACCAATCTCCGTTTTTCATTTCTGTCGGAGGACTGTCTCATTTGATTCTCTATCCGTCCATGGTATTCTTTGCATTTCTCTCACAAACCACATCTCCATCACCATTAGATGTTTCTTAGCTTGTCTGTTAATTCTCCATGTTTCACATACATACAATATTTGTATATAGCACTTCCACTCCTTTTTCTCAATGGTAATACATTATTTCGAAAGAGATTGTCACCCATTGGGATATAACACAAGGATTCCATTCTATCATTACCTTACTATGTTCAACCTCAGCAGAGAAGTTATATTTAGGGTCCCGTCCATCTGCAGTTTCAAACTAATACTATTCTGATTTTGATTAGACCATTACCCCTACTCAGTTCAACCTCAGAAGAAAAGTTATATTTAGGGTCCATGTACATGTGTAGGCTCAAATTAATATTTTGATTTTGATTAGACCATTACCCTTACCCCGTTTTTTATTTTGGCGCTCGCTCACTTTCAACCCAAGCATAGTCAATACAGACTACTTTCTGCAACACTGGACTGAATTTGCATGTTCATTAGCTTTCCCTATTATCACTGTCCCTTACCATCAGGAGACTCACTCTGACTTGAGAGGTATTTGTGATTTATGTCTCCAAGTCATGGACAGGAAGTCAACATTTTAATCCAACTGACCAGTGTAGGGGTTGAACCCCTTACCTCAGCATCAGCACGCCTGTATGTTTAAGAACACACATTCTTATCCATTTACCCACACAAGATATTAATTTGAAGTTGATTTGTGTCCATAGAAAGCAATGGTGAACTACTAAGCGTAATCTTGCCAAGAAATCAATAACAGCGGTAAAATGCTGGTGTTGACAGCGATTTCCTGTAAAGGATATGCAAAAAAATAGGTGTCCATATAGGGTAATGACTTAACTTAAACAAATCAGGTGGTATGAGACTATATACCGGGTACACAGTAGGCCCTCTAAAATCTTACTGTTGTGATATTATTGTTGCATTGTTATGACTTTTAGGAATCACTTATGACCTTCTGATACTGAACGTTTTATGAATTATATATTGATGTTCCCTTTCATCAAATGTCATTCTGACTAGCATAGATAATCATTATGTCATTGTTTCTATTACTCACGAATCCCACCCTTACTCATGATTCCCACCCTTACTGATGATTCCCTCCCCTTACACTTTCTTTGTTGGTCATAATACGCAATGAAAACAATTGTTCATCTTGTACCAGTAGATGTGAGTGAAAGCTTTATAATGTTCGTACAATAACAACAGGTTAACATCATCATCTGTTGGAATATCCTATGCAAAACTATTCCTCCATAACAGTCTTTCTTTCCATGGTAAACATCCTTCCGTAGTACACATCCTTCCCTGGTACACATCCTTCCATGGTACACATCCTTGCCTAGTACACATCCTTCCATGGTACACATCCTTCCATGGTACACATTCTTCCATATTACTAATCCTTCCCTGGTACACATCCTTCCCTGGTACACATTCTTCCCTGGTACACATCCTTCCCTGGTACACATCCTTCCCTGGTACACATCCTTGCCTGGTACACATCCTTGCCTGGTACACATCCTTCCATGGTAAACATCCTTCCATAGTACACATTCTTCTATGGTAAACATCCTTCCATGGTACACATCCTTCCCTGGTACACATCCTTCCCTGGTACACATCCTTCCCTGGTACACATCCTTCCCTGGTACACATCCTTCCCTGGTACATATCCTTCCCTGATACACATCCTTCCCTGGTACACATCCTTCCCTGGTACACATCCTTCCCTGGTACATATCCTTCCCTGGTACACATTCTTCCATAGTACTAATTCTTCCCTGGTACACATTCTTCCCTGGTACACATCCTTGCCTGGTACACATCCTTCCACAGTACTAATCCTTCCCTGGTATACATCCTTCCCTGGTAAAAATCCTTCCCTGGCCAGAAACCATTTTCAGACTGCGAAAACAGCAAGTTAAAAGTTGTGTGGCCAAACAAGAACACTACGCAGGAAGCCAAAGAAGATTGATAAACCAACACAGAACTGGTGTTGTAGCTGCCACTCGCTGCGAGATTTACTGAGGAGGGGATCCGAGCACTTATGGACTGAATGGTTTCTTCTTCTGCGTTCATCCAGAGTTTTTTCTTCTTCTGGATGTGATTGCGTTGTGCCTGTTTACAGCAGAGCTGCGTTCTTGTGCCGTTAGGGCGACACATCCGACTTCTGCGGGCATTTGTTGACCGGGTTAACCTTCCCGGGGACTGAATGGTTTGATGTGCAGTGAGGATGATCTGTTGACTAACTAACATCCTTCCAAAACTAATTTGTCCAAACATTCATAGTTTAATTGTCCAAAATATTTCATTTTCCATAATTGTATGTGTCTTAATAACAAGTTTTCTTCTCATTCATACACAGACTTGTCTCATTCATACACAGACTTGTCTCACTCATACACAGGCTTGTCTCACTCACACACAGGCTTGTCTCACTCACACACAGACTTGTCTCACTCATACACAGACTTGTCTCACTCACACACAGGCTTGTCTCACTCACACACAGGCTTGTCTCACTCACACTCAGGCTTGTCTCACTCACACACAGGCTTGTCTCACTCATACACAGACTTGGTCTCACTCATACACAGACTTGTCTCACTCATACTCTGTCTGTCCAAGGCATCCATCACATTTTCTTCTCAGGTATTCATGGACCAGACCCTGTCCTATAGTGCCATTATTACAACTCCTTTAGGGTCTGATACTTATTACTTTAGCTCCAATGTCTTCAGGTGTCAAGAGTTACAAATTCAATATGGATGCATCATGGAGATGTAGGAAGAGAACGCTGGAAACTTACTTTTTTGATCTCAGCACAGGGTTATGAATTTCTCCAAGAACCGCTGATGTCTAATAGTATCCCATGTCCACCTGACTCTTGGGTGGAGAGATCAGATCTATAGCCTCCTCAGATAGTAGTGAAAAACAGGAGGTCTCGTGTGCAAGTTGGATGGAAACTGTCTATAGAGTATTTGTTCATGCATGCTGAAGTCACACATACTGACCTTTGTGGTGCACTTCCTTCAAAAGAAGAATGAACTAATGAAATGAGGGGACAAACTTTATTTTCAAAGGGTTCAGAATTGAGCATGCAGATCCGTCTGTCATTCTGCCCTTATTATCTCTCGACTGTCATACATCATTTCATTCTTACATCACTTATGAAGTAATCTTTAGACGACAACAAAAGCAACAGAAACCATATGCATTATACATGCATGGAAATTGTGCAATAATCAATAATACATGACTCACTAAAACTAATTTGTGATATGACTGTTCTAATTAGCTGAGGTAGATGTAACGTACCACAGTAAGGGGGAATGTTTATTATACTATTTGTCCTTTGAGATTATAATCTTTTTAATTTTAGGGTGCCATATAGTCTGTTCTGAGATAGTGTCCATATAGGTTGTGATTGTATGTTGTCACCGCCTCACTTTCTTATATAGTAGAGGGCTGAAACTCCAGCCCAAGGGATACCATTGAGTCGCGCAGGACCCGAGTAATCTAGAACCTTCTCGAAAGAGCTGGTCACCAAGTCCATGATTCCGTGGACACTGATGTGGCCCGCCTAATGCGGGGTCCACGAGGAACTCGGACAGAGTTACCGCCCGTGTCGAGTTAGGACACGCGGAGACCGGGAGAGGACAAACGGACTGGAGAGAGACAACAAGGCCTGCCTGAGAGGGACTCATAGATATTCATAGATATACTTAGGCTAGATAGTGTGCTAGATTGTTGTATGACAACTATATGTTTGATGTTTAACTATCTGTGATATGTAATATAAGAGAGCGCGGGTCTGTTTACCCACTGCGCCAACTGTACACTTCATACAATAAATATTCTATATCCTAACGAACAGTGTATTGTTGCCTGTATGAACCCGAACCGTTATTTAGATCAGAGTAAGATGATGACAGGCTTTTTGGGGGCTAGTTTTCCGGTTTTGGCATAGAATGTTTTCTTAAAAACCTATTAAATGCCATGTAAAATTAATTATTTAATCATATCACATTGATGTTTGATAACACATTGATTTGTTTAAATCAAAGAAATTGTTAACGTTACAAGTTTACATAAAACTAGTAGCTATCTAGCGATAAAATAGAAGTAATCTGAGTCCCTCGGCAATGTCTCACCATTGCCTCCGCAGTGCTTCATTATTTTGATTCTGTAAACAATTTTTTTTTTTGACATGTTACTATTTTGACATTTTTTTTTGTGACAGTGACTAATGTTTTCTCGCTCCACGAGCAGATTGTTCCGTTTCATTGGTTTTGCGTACAATTTGTCCGCCAAGTGTATCGTTCTCTCATTTAATCCTTTCACGCAGTCATTCACTCATCTGTCATTCAAAATAGTAATTGGCTAAAATATATACTTAAAGTTGAGGTAAGCGTTTATTGCCCTTAGAAAAAATGGGCTAGGCGATATTTGCCCTTTAAGAAAATACGTACTTTTTGTACGATGAATGAAAAATAGGTTATAATTTAACTAGAGACACTTGTATAGGACGGTTATTTAGCCTATGAATGGTACCGTCTGTAATATTAAAGTAGAATATGTACAAGTTACAGGTTAACACAATTTATATACATCATTAATGGAAATATAATACATATTTAATAGTAAACTAATTAATTACCCAACAACAAATCATATCAGGGGGGAGGGGGGATCCTGTCACCGCCTCACTTTCTTATATAGTAGAGGGCTGCAACTCCAGCCCAAGGGATACCATTGAGTCGCGCAGGACCCGAGTAATCTAGAACCTTCTCGAAAGAGCTGGTCACCAAGTCCATGATTCCGTGGACACTGATGTGGCCCGCCTAATGCGGGGTCCACGAGGAACTCGGACAGAGTTACCGCCCGTGTCGAGTTAGGACACGCGGAGACCAGGAGAGGACAAACGGACTGGAGAGAGACAACAAGGCCTGCCTGAGAGGGACTCATAGATATTCATAGATATACTTAGGCTAGATAGTGTGCTAGATTGTTGTATGACAACTATATGTTTGATGTTTAACTATCTGTGATATGTAATATAAGAGAGCGCGGGTCTGTTTACCCACTGCGCCAACTGTACACTTCATACAATAAATATTCTATATCCTAGCGAACAGTGTATTGTTGCCTGTATGAACCCGAACCGAGTTGAGAATGAAGAAATCACCATGTAACTTGATGATGATTTTACTTGTAAAGTTTTTATGCCTTTATAAATACAGACCAAGATAACATGTTTAATTGCCATTGTTGCTTGTAGCATATTTTTCGAGCTACTAGTTTTAAAATCTCTTAGTTGTGAATGTTATGAATTTGAGTATTTTTAGAAAACAATCAATTATTGCCAGTCTCTTGGGCTAAGGGTTTATGGCACGATTCGTAAGCCCGCTTACTTGCGTTCAAAACACAGCTGCGATCAATTTGGCAGCAGACCGCGTTGCACTGAATTTTAATGTGTTGGTATGGGAACCGGTCGTTCAGAAAGCAATGGCAAGCTACTGAATGTAAACTTGCCAAGACATCAACAACAGCAGTAAAATGCTGGTGTTGACAGTGATGTTCTGTAAACAAGGATATTAAAAAAAAAAAATCAATTATTAGGTTATATTTGTTACACCGAGTGTTTGTAAAGTCTCATTTCACTTTGTATGTAGAACAAATTTGAAACATGAAGTACATGATGTCAAAAAAATGTGCTCCACAGTCCACCGCGAAGCAATTTGCAGCGAATGGCTGTCGTTTGCTGGAGTATTCCTTTGCACTCCAAACAGAATGATGTTATCAACGGAAGAAAGAATTATTTTGATTAAACAATTGAGGACCTGAAAGAAGCAATCAGAATTACCATTAAAAAAAAAATAACAACAGACACTTTACAGAAGGTATTTAACAATATGAAGAAACGTGTACGGTCATGTCATGAAGCCCATAGTGGACATATCCAACACCTGTTATAATGAATACTTTATTGATATTTTCCAGCTTCCCCAAATGGTATTAGACCATAGCAGTGACTATTGTAACTAATTGAATGAATTTTTTAATGACATCATGTACTTTATTTTTCATATTTGTTCTACATACAAAGAGACAAACACCCTTCGTCAATGAAACCATGTATTCAGTGCCTCGAAGTGCCTACACCGGCAACCGTCGAGGTATCACTCAACTCGTAATAATGCAAAACAGCAACGAAGGACGAGGAATTAAACTTGCGTCCTTACCTTGAATACAATGATAATCAACGGCACAAGTCAAGATCTCAAAGCGCTACCAGAAGTTTATTCCGTGGCAGACATGTGAACATTAAACTCACGTAGACCTGTAGGTCCGAGTGGGAAATTCCCATTTTCCAATTTATACTTTTCGTGGTGGGCCGTGCCGCCGTATGGCATTCAGCTTATTGCTTATTTCCCCCCCCCCCCCCCCCACCCCATTTTCCATAGCTTATCATGTATTAGTAATTCAGTGTGTTTGTGTCATGTTTACCACCTTACCTGAGTAGGCATTCATATCATATTCTTTAGTGTTCTTCATCAGCTCTGCTAATGATATCTGTCAATGCCACCGTCTCAGCCCATCCAGCAACTTACTATGTATTATTAGTATTATGTATTATTAATCAGTTTACTGTTGCATTAGTTCCTTGAACTGTTGTATTATTTACCTTCAGCAACTTACCATGCAATAATAGTAAATTTTGTTTGTGTGATTTTTTTTTTTCTGTTCGCTCGCTTTGACCTTAAGCGTAGTCCACACACACACTACTTCTTGTAGTGCTGGACTGAATTTTGCATGTGGATTAGCTTTCCATATTAACAGTGCTCCTCGCCATCAGGCGAATCTACGCCGACTTAAGAGGTACTTGTAATTTACGTCCCCAAGTCAAGGATGATAGAGCAGCTGTTTAGTCCAACTGTCCAACTGACCTCAGCATCAGCACACCGGATGTGTAAGAACACGTGTTCTTATCCATTCGGCCATGCTGACCTACGTTAATTTGTTTTTATTAGTATGTATTATTAGTTCACAGCTTGTATAACGTCTTCATCAACTTATGACCTAGTCTTCCAGGTAGACTCAGCCTGATATGACCTAGGCTTCCAGGTAGACTCAGCCTGATATGACCTAGTCTTCCAGGTAGACTCAGCCTGATATGACCTAGGCTTCCAGGTAGACTCGGCCTGATATGACCTAGTCTTCCAGGTAGACTCAGCCTGATATGACCTAGTCTTCCAGGTAGACTCGGCCTGATATGACCTAGTCTTCCAGGTAGACTCAGCCTGATATGACCTAGTCTTCCAGGTAGACTCAGCCTGATATGACCTAGTCTTCCAGGTAGACTCAGCCTGATATGACCTAGTCTTCCAGGTAGACTCAGCCTGATATGACCTAGTCTTCCAGGTAGACTCAGCCTGATATGACCTAGTCTTCCAGGTAGACTCAGCCTGATATGACCTAGTCTTCCAGATAGACTCAGCCTGATATGACCTAGTCTTCCAGGTAGACTCAGCCTGATATGACCTAGTCTTCCAGATAGACTCAGCCTGATATGACCTAGTCTTCCAGGTAGACTCAGCCTGATATGACCTAGGCTTCCAGGTAGACTCAGCCTGATATGACCTAGGCTTCCAGATAGACTCAGCCTGATATGACCTAATCTTCCAGGTAGACTCAGCCTAATATGACCTAGGCTTCCAGGTAGACTCAGCCTAATATAACCTAGGCTTCCAGATAGACTCAGCCTGATATGACCTAGTCTTCCAGGTAGACTCAGCCTGATATGACCTAGGCTTCCAGGTAGACTCAGCCTGATATGACCTAGTCTTCCAGGTAGACTCAGCCTGATATGACCTAGGCTTCCAGGTAGACTCAGCCTGATATGACCTAGTCTTCCAGGTAGACTCAGCCTGATATGACCTAGTCTTCCAGGTAGACTCAGCCTGATATGACCTAGGCTTCCAGGTAGACTCAGCCTGATATGACCTAGTCTTCCAGATAGACTCAGCCTGATATGACCTAGGCTTCCAAATAGACTCAGCCTGATATGACCTAATCTTCCAGGTAGACTCAGCCTAATATGACCTAGGCTTCCAGGTAGACTCAGCCTAATATAACCTAGGCTTCCAGGTAGACTCAGCCTAATATGGGTACCCTGTGAATGCCTTGGAAAGTAAAGGCGGCCGGCAGGCTACTGACCACATCAGCCACCGAGTGCTGGTTGGTCTATAAGACCATGGGTTTGACCATATGCCAAATGTGTCTTAGCAGATTCAGTGCCAAACGAAAAGTCGGTTTGGACCTAATAAAAATGGATGGCGAAAAATGGGAAGTAGGGGTGTGTCACAGTTATGAATTAAAAATTGTTAATATGGTAGCAGACATGTTGTATTAAAGATCAAATTAAAGGGGGTTGGATAAGAAAAACTACTGTATATAAGCCCAAGGCAGATACGGGAAGTCATCTCAGATTTATCATCCCATGGCTCTTAATTCTTTAAGACATGTAAAAGGATCCCTTACATACTTTACCCGCATCAACATACCAAGTACTTTTGGTTCATTTCTTTTATATCATCTTCATCAAATTATCATGTATTTGTAGTTCATCCATGTTGTATCATCTTCATCAAATTATCATGTATTTGTAGTTCATCCATGTTGTATCATCTTCATCAATTTCCCTTGTGCTTGTGCATTGTGTTTATATTATCCTCATCATTGTATTAGTGTGTGAGTGAGTGAGTGAGTGAGTGAGTGGGCGAGCTATGTTAGTTAGTTAGTTTGTAATCTATCTTTGTGGGTATCATCCTTGCAAGTCCATAGGTGCTCATATCTTCCCTCTGAAATATGCATCAGAATCTGGTGTCTGCTAGTTCCAGTTCTGGGTTGGTTGATGAGGCTCTTCATTCTCTCAACGTGCCTCTCATCTGGCCATGCCACTTCTAACTCCTAAGTCTCATTCTGGACAACGAAGTGGATTCACTGTCATCAACGGATTATTAATTCTTTGATCCTGTGGTATTAATGATCTTCATCAACTTATCATTTATTTAAATATTGAGCACAACACACTACTGGCAACACTGATCATATTCTGATATGAACCTAAGGCCTATCCACGTCAATGTAGAAGCACTAGACTCAAGTTTCGCTCTCGTTTGAGCTCGGCAGTAGTGCATATCCTTGGCCGGACCCAGAAACAAACCCCGGATCACTGGTGTGTGGAGCATGTGTGTAACCACTAGACCACATGGCACACACTGGACATGGCCAAATTATCACAACAGAATATTGCAACGTCACCCATCGTAGACTGTAGCTCAAGATTTGCCCAATCGCCGCGACTGACGTCCGTCAATCGATGTGGACCCGAACGATCAGGTCTTCTCACTGGCAAGGCACACCAGGCCGCCTAAAGTCCAGCAAGCAATAATCAAATTGATTTATTTGTTTGTTTTGGGATTTGAGATTTAAATATTGAGCACAACCCACTACTGGCAACACTGATCGTATTCTGGTATGAACCTAAGGCCTATCCACGTCAATGTGGAAGCACTAGACTCGAGTTTCACTCTCGTTTGAGCTTGTCAGTAGTGCATATCCTTGGCCGGACCCGAAAACAAACCCCGGATCACTGGCATGTGAAGCGTGTGTGTAACCACTAGACCACACGGCACACGCTGGACACGGCCAAATTATCACAACAGAATATTGCAACGTCACCCATCATAGGCTGTAGCTCAAGATTCATCATTTATCATTTATTGGCAGTTCATTGCTTGTATATTATCGTCAACTTAACATGTATAAGTTCATTGTTTATATCTTGTCATCAATTTACCATGCATTGAATCATGTTTATAATTTTTCATAAATTTACCATGTATTGAATCATTTTTTTAGACTGCTATCTTCAGATTGTTACGACATATAATTCAACATGCCCAGTTATTGACCTACACTCATTTTTATACAAACAAGGAAATCAACAACGAGGCTGGGGCTGGCTTCAGGTTTATTGTGTTATTATTCATCTCTACCCTTCGTTTATACAGGGTGTTTGTAAAGTCTCAATACACTTTGTATGTAGGTCAAATCTGAAGAATGAAGTACATGATGTCATAAAAAGAGTGTTGAGGTGCTACATAGAACCTGTACTTTTGTATGGATGTGAAGCTTGGACAATGAGCAGTCAAGCTGAAAAACATCTGATGGCTGTAGAAATGTGGTTTCTGAGGAAAATGCAAAGAGTACCATGGAGAGACAGAAAAACCAATGAACAAGTCTTTCAAGAAACAAACGAAGATCGTAAACTGATTAGAGAGATTAGACGTAGACAGTCAAAATTTTTTGGGCATGTTATGAGAAGAAATGGATTTGAGAAATTGGTGACAACTGGCAAGATCGAAGGGAACAGACCAAGAGGAAGACCTAGAAGCAAATACCTGGATGGCTTGGTTACATGGCATGGTCGAGACAGGAACACAGAGTTGATCCACGACTCTGGTGATCGAGTGAGATGGCAAAACATGACCGCCCACGCTTACCGGCATGGCACTTGATGGATGGATGGATGTCATTAAAAAAATGTGCTAAAAAATTCATTAAATTAGTTACAATAGGTCCTGCTAAGGTCAAACGCTATTTTGGGGAAGCTCGAAAGTATCATTGAAGTATTCACTATAACAGGTGTTGGAAATGTCCACCACAGGCTTCAAGACATGATTGTACATGTCTCTTCACACTGTTAAAAACCTTCTGCAAAGTGTCTGTTGTTATTTCCATGTGTATTGACTACCATTTTGAAATGCTTGTTCAACCAAAAAAATGCTTTCTTCCTGTGATAACACCAATCTGTTCGGAGTGCAAAGAATTACTCCAGCAGATGACATTCGCTGCATATTGCTTCATGATGGACTGTGGAGCACATTTGTTATGACGAGTTGTACTTAATTTTTCAGATTTGTTCTACAAAGTGTAGTGAGACTTTACAAACACTCTGTATTATTATTATTATTATTATTATTATTATTATTATTATTATTATTATTTGCTTAATCTTGCCACAAGTGTCTTTCTGTAACACATGCATCTATTATTTTCCCACATTAGGATAATTTCTATATTCTAATTCATGTGTTCATATTCCTCAGACACATATGGTCTGTGTGTATTTGTTAACATATATTGACAAAACATTTATAATTTAATAACACAAGAAGGGGATTATATAGGCTTCTTTCATGTGGATGTTAAACATGGACTAGTTTGTAGTCACTAAAGAAAATCAGCCAGTCTCTGTGGCAAACTACTCAACATAAACTTGCGAAGACATCAACAACAGCAGTAAAATGATGGTGTTGACAGCGATGTCCTGTAAATAGGATATGCAAGAAAAAAAAAAGAAAATCAAATCAAGATTATTGAACTTAAATGCTAGTTTTTTTGTTTTGTTTTTAATTTTTTGAATTGCGAAGGAAAAATAATACAAGACCTGAACATTGAAGAAGACTGGATCATAACATGCTTCGGATCATAACACGCTTCATGTTTCAGAAATTGAAATACAAGGTAGCTTCAAATGAAAACCTTAAAAGTGTGATAGAAATTACAATAACCATGCCATTATCTGGTATTTTTTTTAGAAGTTCTATTGGATCTGTTTTTGAAAGATTTTATTTCCTGTACAATTGCTAGTGTGTTTAGAAGTCTGCAAGCTGGCCTACCAGCCTGGTGGCAGTGTGTTCGAGTCCCTGTCATGGCAGATTGTTTACGCTGACATGGGCTCTCAGAACAACTGAGTCTACATTCAGTACCAGAAAATATCATGGGAAATAAAGGTGGCCGACCTGATATTGACCACATCACCAATCGAGTGCCGATGTGTAGAAATATGGGTCAAGGACCTGTATACCAGATATGTCTCATGGCTTGTGGAAGGGCTCTTTTCTTTTATTGATGTGCCGGTCTCCTTGGCGAAGGAGTTAGCGACTTTCTCCGTAATCCCGTATATCCACGTGAGGAACACAGCTGCGTGAGATTTGATAGCAGATCACATTGCGTTGGTTACTTACGGCGTATGTAAGCTGGTTGCTCAGAAAGCAGTGGCAAACTACTGAGCGTAATTTTGCCATGAACATCAACAACAGCTGAAAAATGCTAGTGTTGACTGCAACGTCCTGTAAGTGATATGCAACTTTAAAAAAATAAAAAAGAAACCATTGATGGTATGTGTGGGAGTTTTGTGTGTGTTTTGTGGGTTTATTGGATTAGCAAATGATTTGTGTGAGGGCACGATGCACCGGGTGCACAAGGCATTCCTCCCCGGGTGAGCAGTAGCTTGGGAGCAAATAGGTATGGACAGACGAACAATGCAAGACAATGCAAGGACAATGCAAAAGAACGAACATCTCAAATGCACGGCAGGGGAAAGACACCTGGAGTCATGATGTGCCCCCAGAGAATGTCAAGAAGGTACACGGCCGAAACATTCTGGGAAAGGGAACACTTCTGATGATCAGAAGCCTCTTGTCGTGCTGGCTCCACAGCAGAGTTTAACTAATGGCCACTTGCCAAAGCGGTCACCATTTCGGACTAGGATATTTTTTTAATATACCTCAAGGCATTATGAAGGATCAGACACATATCTAACATTGTATGAGGTGGGCATTCTGACCCTCGGCCACTTTCTCTCAGTATTGTCCATATATATGAACACTTCTTTGTTTTAACTACTTGAAAACATTTGGTTTTAGGCTTATTGTTCATGGGCGACTTCTTGCCGAGCCGTGTGGATTTCTGTGAACCCACCAGATAAAAATTGACATGTCATTGGGTGTGCTTACCCCACCCCTGAAGCCCTGGGTTTTTGTTATTTGCATTCATACAGTGGGTATAATAATGATCATGTTGATTGGAATATCTTGTTATTTCGTTATATACTTTCATACAATGGGTATAATAATTAACACATCAATTTGATTATTTCGTTATGTACATTCATACAATGGGTATAATAATAAATGTGGAAATTGTAATGTCTTGGTATTTCATTATGTGTGTTCATAAAATGTGTATAATAATGAAAACGGAAATTTGAATGACTTGTTATTTCATTATGTACATAGATACAGTGGGTATGAAAATGAAAATTTGAATATCTTGTTATTTCATTATGTGTATTTAAACAATGGGTATAAAAAATGAACACGGATATTGGAATATATTATTTCATTATGTGCATTCATTCAATGGGTATAAAAATGGAAACGGAAATTTGAATATTTGGTATTTCATTATGTACATTCATGCATTAAGTGTAACAACGAACACAGAAATTGGAATGTCTTGTTATTTCACTGTATGCACTCATACAGTCAGCGCCTGTGGCAAAAGGGCAGCTAACACGATTCGCAATCCCACAGACCACCCTCGAAGTCAGATACAGGTGATTTGGAAGCAGACTGCCTCGTGTTGATGATTAACAATGGTCAGTCAATCAGAAAGGAATGGCAAACTACTGAACGTAAACTTGCCTACTAAATCAGAAACAGCAGAAATACTGGGGTTAATAGAGATGTCCTGTTAAGAACATGCAACAAACTTTTAACATACATGCAATTGGTATAAGATCGAAAACGGATATTGGTGTATCTTGTTACTTCATGATTTGCATTCATGCAACTCACCTGCTGTTTTCTGTGATATGGTTGTTATATTTTGTTAACTTGTATATTTATACTTATTTTTATGTGGGTGATGCAAATAAAGGTGTATTATTATGAATATTACATTGTGTTTGTGACTGTCTGTGGTGTAAATCTTGTTTATCTAACCTCATCATCATCATCTGCTGTGCCAGCTGGCGTGGGCATTTAAATATCTCCTCAGAATTCAGTCGCTGGCGTTCTGGATCATTACATGGTGTTCTGGATCATTACATGGTGTTCTGGATCATTACATGGTGTTCTGGATCATTACATGACACTTTTTTTCTTTTGTCACTCACTTTGAACTCAAGCGTAGTTCATAAATGTGCTATTTCTTCTAGTGTACTGTACTGATTTTGGCGTGTGGATTAGCTTTCCCTGTTACCAGTGTCCCTCGCCATATGGCGAACCCACTCCGGCTTCAGAGGTACCTGTAAGTTACGTCCCCAAGTCAAGAGAAATCAACAGTTTAGTCCAACTGATCAGTGTAGGGGTTGAACCTACTACCTCGGCATCAGCACACTGGAGGTTCAAGGACCAGCGCTCTTATCCATTCTGCTATGCTGACCTCTGGTTATGTTGTGTATATTCTTAGCTGATCTTTTCAGTCATCACTAAATGGGGATCTTTTCAGTCATCACTAAATGGGGATCTTTTCAGTCATCACTAAATGGGTATCTTTTCAGTCATCACTAAATGGGGATCTTTTCAGTCATCACTAAATGGGGATCTTTTCAGTCATCACTAAATGGGGATCTTTTCAGTCATCACTAAATGGGGATCTTTTCAGTCATCACTAAATGGGAATCTTTTCAGTCATCACTAAATGGGGATCTTTTCAGTCATCACTAAATGGGGATCTTTTCAGTCATCACTAAATGGGGATCTTTTCAGTCATCACTAAATGGGGATCTTTTCAGTCATCACTAAATGGGGATCTTTTCAGTCATCACTAAATGGGAATCTTTTCAGTCAGCACTAAATGGGGATCTGTTCAGTCAGCACTAAATTGAGATCTTTTCAGTCATCACTAAATGGGGATCTTTTCAGTCTTCACTAAATGGGGATCTTTTCAGCCTTCACAAATGCAGGATCTTTTCAGTCGTCACTTAACTAGGATCTTTTCAGCCATCACTAAATGGTGATCTTTTCAGTCATCACTAAATGGTGATCTTTTCAGTCTTGAGTAAATAGGGATCTTTTTAGTCATAACTAAACGGGGATCTTTTCCATCATCACAAAATGGGGATCTTTTCAGTCTTCACTAAAGCAGAATCTTTTCAGTCATCCCTAAACTAGGATCTTTTCAGTCATCACTAAATGGGGATCTTTTCAGTCATCACTAAATAGGGATCTTTTCAGTCATCACTAAACGAGGATCTTTCCAGTCATGACTAAACAGGGATCTTTTTAGTCTTCACTAAAGCGGGATCTTTTCCGTCGTCACTAAATGGGGATCCTTTTAGTCATCACTAAAGTAAGATCTTTCCATCGTCACAAAATAGGGATCTTTTCTGTCTTCACTAAAGCAGGATCATTTCCATCGTCACTAAACGGGGATCTTTTCCGCTGTCACAAAATGGGGATCTTTTCAGTTTTCACTAAAGCAGGATCTTTACAGTCTTCACTAAACTAGGATCTTGTCAATCGTCACTAAATGAGGATCATGTTGAAGTGAGTGTGACATGGTGGTGGGTAGTAGCAAATATAACCGGGTTAAATAGGTAAAGAACCCTTGACAGGTCTAGTAAACCGGAAGGGAATTTACTTGATTCTAGAAAGATACTGCTCAGGAATCATGGAAGATATTGAAGGAACGGCATTAGTAACAGGCGCTGGGACTTCAGTGACCCCTCCTCACGACGCCGAACTGCATAAGTGCAATACAACAACAACTGCCATTTACTGCCTATAATATCTTGCGGTATAGGACAGGGGGGCCTTGAGCCTGAGGAATTAAGGCCGCATGGCCAGTGCAGTCGCCGCGAACTGTGTAGGTTAGAGTTTTCTTTTTGCCCCGGACAGAAAAAAAAACTCCACACCTTACCGAGGATTCGAACCCGGGTTTCCCGAAGGAGAGCCCGGCATTCTAGCCACTCGGCCAGTCACTCCTACAACAACAGCAACTACTATATTTCCATCTCTTCTCTTCCCAAAATATGACGAAAGAATGTTGCTTGTCACATTCTAATAGTTGCTTTTAAATGTTCGACTTTCCAGGCACTCGATGTTAGTAACTCTGATAGTCAGAAATATTAACAACATTCGTTCATCTCAGAAAACACATGCCATCATCATCTTACCCTTTTGCTGTCAAGCGTCTCATCTCATCTCATCTCATCTCATCTTGTACCTTGCGGTGTCGAGGTGAAGCATAACAGCGGGATTGTGCCCAATTATGAACTTCATGTATTGAAATTCCCATGGATTCTGTTATTCCCTCTGCCCATAGTAACATGGTCGCTCTCTTCTTCTGGTTACATGTGGTCTGTATATCATTCCTTGTGGTATAGTGTTTGTTGGTAGCCTAGTTAAATAGCTGAAACATTTAACTTGTTGCTTTCTAATGAAATCTAGCCCTGCTATAACCCCCACTTTGGTCACGAATTCTTTATTTCTGATTTCCTCTCTTCTTGATACATGGAGTATTCTTCTCAGGGATCTCATTTCAATCGTTTTCTTTTCTCTTTTTCTGTCATTGTCAAGCTTCGTGGGAAGAAATAGTTGGCGCTCCATCGCCTGCTGGGTGGCACTGGGTAGTGTCATTCCATATCATTGTAAGAAAAGCTGTCCTTTAATTCGTCAATTCCATTTCTTCTCTGACGTGCTCTTACTCTCGTAGCAGATCTTCTGTGATGTAGGGCCAATCTTGGTAGTGGTAGTTGGTGACATTGCGTTCTAACGAGATGGCTAAACCATTTGATCCTCTACCTTTCAATAAATGTGGCGCAAGGTGTTAATACCATTGAATGTCTGATAACATCATTTCTTATTCAGTCTCGGATAGTTAGGTTGGTAGCTCTCCTCAAACATCTCATCTCGCAGGTGTTGATTTTTGGTAAGTGTGATTTTGATAATGTCAAAGAAGGCGGTGGAGAGATAATATACATACAGACCTACAAGCACTTGGAATCAACGACTGGCAAGAGAAGGTCCACCAGAGAGACGAATGGAGACAGATTGTATTTGCAGCAAAGAACCTCAATGGCTCGGAATGCTGAAGAAGAAGAAGAAGAAAGTTTGACATTGCTAGTATAGGATTGGTGTGGATATGCTATTTATTATCTGTCGTTTTGTCGGTTTGGGTCTAGTTGGAAAAGAGAAAACAATCATTACATAATTCGTATCATTATTAGTGGCGAAAGGAGCACGAATGTAATTCGTACCTCGCACTCCGCTTTCTAAACACAGCTGCAGGCGACTTGGAAGTAGACCACACTGCGTTGGTTTCAATGCAATGGTGTGATTGCCGGTCGTTCAGAATGCAATGGCAAACTACTGAACGTAAACTTGCCAAGAAATCAGGAACAGCCAAACAATTATTGGGTTGAGTGCCATGTCCTGTAAAGGATATGGAACTTACTTTTATAGGGCAACCATCGCAGATCACGAATCTCCATTCCCCTCTGGCATCTGATATGTTGAACAAGTTTACGATATTTATTGCCCGGCACTGGAATGCCCCATCACACAACCTTCTCTGTCTGACCCCGTCTCTGGTGCCTGGTATTCCATTCTCCACCTAAGTCTCATTTCTCTAACCCACATGTTCTGTTGGTAGGCCTCATTTATTTCTCGCGTCGTTACCTTATGGTTGTGATTGATGATTTTGTAACACTTACAGCTGTTGCTACATTCTTGTATTGTTTTTTGTTTCTCTACAATATTCTCAGCGGCGCTTTAGTGCAGTCGCCATGGGGGAAACGCTGAAATGTCACGAGGGCGAATGGACGAGTGCTCAACTCCTGCATTGTTGGTCAGCTAAAGTGAGGGGAAAGACTGGCCATCTAATATTCCATGCAGTCAGGCCTGCAACGTGTGATCGTCTTAGTACATCATAAGCCAAAAGCAGGTCCTTGTTTCGAGACTTTTAATACAATAATAATAATAATAATAATATATTCTTAGAATTATTCTCAAAATGCAGCTGTCAAATAGCCTCGCTTTCTCCATCTGTGTCTTTGCTTTGCTCATTTTGCATCATTGATATACAAATAGGGGTCTCTCTGGTCTAGGTGTTACATGACTTTCTCGGTAATCCCGTATACTCTCGTAACGTGACGTGACATGCGCGAGAATTGGTAGCGGTTCTCTCCGCGTCGGTAACTTACGGGGTATGTGAGCCGGTCGCTCAGAAAGCAATGGCAAACTACTGGGCGTAATCTTGCCTAGTACATCAACAGCAGCTGAAAAATGCTGATGTTGACTGCAAAGTCCTGTAAGGGATGTGCAACAACAACAAAAAAACACCTTGCCATACACCGCAAGGTACTATATTGGCAGTAAATGACAGTTTGTAATGGCAATCAAACATTGACCTGCATACACGAGTACATCAAAACATACACCTTTACTGTCTCGACCTTCATATACAGGGACACTAAAACTTATACATCAACTGCCTTGAGTTTCTTCACCATTTCATTACTCCGTGTCCACAGTTACTTCATCATTTCATTACACATTGTCCCCAGTTGTTGTTGTTTTTTTTTTTCCACTGTTTCATTACACATTGCTCCAGTTTCTTCACCATTTCATTATTCATTGTCACCAGTTTCACAATTTCATTACTCACTGTCTCCAGTTTCTTCACCATTTAATTACTCATTGTCCCCGGTTTCTTCACCATTTTATTACTCATTGTCATCAGTTTCTTCACCATTTCATTATGCATTGTCCCCAGTTTCACAATTTCATTACTCATTGTCTCCAGTTTCTTCACCATTTCATTAGACATTGTTTCCAGTTTCTTCACCATTACTCATTACTCATTGTCCCGAGACTTCTTCACCATGTCATTATTCATTTCCCCCAGTTTCGTCACCATTTCATTACTCATTGTCCCTAGTTTCTTCACCTTTCCATTACTCATTGTTCCCCGTTATGATTTCTTCTTTCTTGACCTCGAATTCAGCATTAACGTGCTTGACCAGGCTTCATTTCCAGTTCATGAAGCCGGAATTGCGTTAAAGTATCTCCAATATCCTATTACCGTGTCCGTATGAATAACAAAGCAGGTCTGAGGCATGGTTGGTTGTGAATGTTCCGGGAAACTGATTCTAAACTCTAAAGTATGTTGTCCCGACCTTCAGGTCGCTAGAGCCCAGAATTTTGTTGGCGTCTGTCGCAGAGAGGTTAGTGTCGAAACTTTCCTGCAGACGCCGCACACTGAACCATAAATACGGGGACTGCGTTACAAAGGTCTCCTTCTCCTCTCCAAGCTCAGAAACCGGATGGGTGTGACAGACGAGTAGTGAAACTTCACACCAGCGAAGTGAGACATCAGGGTGAAGCTAAGTCATCATTCGGCACAGCGCGCGCAGATTGTCTGGGAGTAGGCTTGGGTTAGTAATGTTCGGTTCAGATTTAGTAAACAATATACAATAATACAGCTTTACAGAACATAATTAGGGGAAATATAGAACGTTGCGGCGGCTAGGATTCATCAGCAAACACATTAACAAAACACAACATATAATAACTGGGGAGACACACACGTGACTACATTAACTGATTCACTGCCAACAATAAATTAGGTTTGGACCAGACATGGTACGCAATCTAATTAAGAAATATTATAAAGTAATTTCCGTGTGTATAGTGCATTCTTGTGTATAGTACGTACATGTGTACAGTGTGTATATGAGTATAGTGCTTACATGAGAATAGTGCGGAAGATCAGATAGATAACCACGCTCAGGCGAGGATATTGCTGCAGGGAGTGACAGGAGGATCTGGCCGACTCTCAGGACTCCGAGGAAAGGCCAGAAGCACACATAATCAGACTGCTACTGATAATAACTGTATAGGGACTTTTCGCTGACTGTTGAAGACGAGGACAAAGCACGTTTGGAATGTACCGAGTGCCATGATGTCGGTTCTTGACTAAACTCAAGTCAATACAATACTAATTTCTGCTCTTTTCAACGGTCTTCCCTAAATCGCTGGCAATGTATATAATTTCTTGCAATAGGTCACGCAGACGCATTTTATTGCCATTTTGTGAATGTGGCTTTATACACGGCATTTGTCTGCCTGTTTGATCAATGCTGTGGCGTGGGCGAATGCTACAAAACCCCTCTCAATTAGATTCTCTTTTTGTATCTTCAGTTTTGTGAATCTGTGGTCATGTTATGAGAAGACAGGCATTGGAGAATATCGTAACGACTGGAAAGATTGAGGGAAAAAGAGGCAGAGGCCAACCAAGAGAAATTATGCTGGATGGACTGAGGCAGTGGCATGGAGGAATATCAGAAGCAGAGTAAGATCAAGAACACCAAAGACCGAGATATGTGGAGAGACATCAATGCCTACGCCAGCTGGTTAAGCACGTGATGATGATGAGTGTTGTGTGATTGATCGCAGCTTTTAAATGTATTAAGAGATCCTCTGCCCACCGTCTGAAACTTGAGGCTATAACTAACAACTATCTGTCCGCTGCGCCTCAGCTGCAACCTTCACCTACTTTCAAGGTTTCACGTTTTCCTGATTGGGTGGCTAAACGGATACTCCACCTTACCCAAGGATAACATGTAGGCTAGCGGAGGAAAAGAGGCAGCTTACTTCTCCCATGAAAGGGTATACCCCTATTCCTCTTGCAAAACACATTAATTGTCAAATCTCTAATGCTATTTACCATGTATGTTACTTGGCAGAAAGGATAAGAGCTCTCGCTTCCAGTACGTTGATATCATGGCAGGCGGTTCCATTACCACATATTCCCTAATAATATTTACCATGTATTTACGTAACGAAAAGCATAAGACCTCTTGCCCTTAAACTTCCATTACGTAGATGGCATGGTAGGCGATTCAGCGTCTACAGCGATATTAAGTTGGACGCAAATGTTGACTTCTTGTTCAGAAAACAATGGCAAACTACTGAAAGTAAAATTACCTATAAATTCAAATGATCCGACCCTACAAAAACCAGTTTTGCTGTATGGCAGTGAATCTTGGAACGTAAATGAACAAATTAAGAAGAAATTAGAAGCAACAGAGATGTGGTTCCTGAGACGAATGTTGCGAATTCCTTGGACTGCCAGAGTAACTAACGACGACTGCCTGAAACAGGCTAATGAAACTAGAACATTATATACAACAATAAGACAGTGACAAACATCTTTCTTCGGTCACGTGATGAGAAGAGAGGCATTGGAGAACATCGTAACAACTGGAAAGATCGAGGGGAAGAGAGGCAGAGGTAGACCAAGAGAAGTGATGCTGGATGGATTGAGACGGTGGCATGGAGGAATATCAGCACCAGAGTTGATCCAGAAAACCAAAGACCGAGATATATGGAGAGCCATGAACGCCTACGCCAGCCGGCACGGCACTTGATGATGATGATGATGATGACCCCACAAAACTACCACCAGTCTCCCCTGCTATCATGTCTACGAACCCTCTGTCGTGGATAGACATGATCCTCAACGCCACATGGCGTGGACTATAAGAATATCAGTAGTTTCACTCTTAGTGTGTATGTTTAATGACTGTGCAGTGTTTGAAAATATTGCCGGTCCAAGTTTTATATTTGCCTATTATGCAAACTTATGCATGAACTTTACAAGGGTAAATACACAACTTGGATAGGTAATATTTTCAAACACTGCACAGTCATTAAAAATACACCCTATATATAGAACAAACAATATAACATGACACAAAGTAGTGCAACTTTACATAACAGAATTACGACATATACAGGACGTTGCGGGATTAGCCTTCATCAGGAAACAAGCGCATTCACAAAACACAACATATAGTCAAGGAGATCTCCTGTGACTACATCAAAAGATGATGACAGGACGAGAAAAACAAAAGGATAAAAAATGAAAGCAATGAAAAGAAAATGAGAATTGGAAAACAATGTTCATACTTACCTCACAATTCCGATCTGTGTATAACTCAGAATATCGCCGATGTCTGCTTTGTTTTATACCCAACCGAGGGAGTGAGATGTAGGATGATGACGGGGTAGTGGGTGTAACGGTTCAGTGAGCACATTGAAAGAAGGGCGGGGGCGGAGGCAGGAAGGTAGTGCGTTTTTAATGTGCTTCAGCATATATTCAGAAAACTAATGCGAATTGTCAAAGCAAAGGTGTGCCTCGTAAGGTTTTGGCCAAACTAAATAGTTACATCATCATCATCATCATCATCATCATCATCATCATCATCATCATCATCATCATCATCATCATCAACATCATCATCATCCTCATCATCATCATCAAGTGCCCTGCCAGCTGGCGAAGGCGTTCGTGTCTCTCCACAGATCGCGGTCTTTGATGTTCTGGATCAACTTTGCTGATGATATTTCTCCATGCCACCGTCTCAGTCAATCCAGAATCATTTCTCTTGGTCTGCCTCAGCCTCTCTCCAAGGTATCACTCCATTTGTCACTATGTTCTCCAATGCCTAGCTTCTCTTAACATGACCAAAGAAAGCCGTTTGTCTCTTTCTAATTGTTGTATAATGGTGTACATATATCATCATCATCATCAAGTGCAGTGCCGGCTGGCGTAGGCGTTCATGGCTCTCTACAGATCTCGGTCTTTGGTGGTCTGGATCAACTCTGCTGATGATATTCCTCCACGCCACCGTCTCAATCCATCCAGCATCATTTCTCTTGGTCTGCCTCTGCCTCTCTTCCCATCGATCTTTCCAGTTGTCACGATGTTCTCCAATGCCTCTCTTCTGATCACATGACCAAAGACAGCTGTTTGTCTCTTTCTTATTGTTGTATAAAGTGTTCTAGTTTCATTAGCCTCTTTCAGGCAATCGTTGTTAGTTACTCTGGCAGTCCAAGGAATTCGCAACCTTCGTCTTAAAAACCATCTCTGTTGCTTCCAAGTTCTTCCTAATTTGTTCATTTACATTCCAAGATTCGCTGCCATACAGCAACACTGGTTCTATATAGCATTTTAGCACTCTCTTTCTTACATTCATTGATAGCGACTTATTGCATAAGATACTCTTCATTTTCTGAAATGCGGCTTTTGCCTGCCCTATTCTGCTCTTAATCTCTGTTGTACATCTTCCATCTGATGCTATAAGTGCCCCTAGGTATTTAAAATTATCCACTTGGTTGAGAATTTCCCCTTCTATTTCTATGTCACATTTTGGTGTCCCCATTTTCTTTGATATCACCATTGTTACTGTTTTCTTGATATTCAAGGAGAGTCCTTTCTGTGCACTCTCTGATACTACAATGTCCAATAATTGTTGTAGGTCTGTTGCATTATCCGCCACCAATACTGTGTCATCTGCATAGCGTATATTGTTTATATTATATCCTCCGATTAGTATTCCTGGCTTCTCTTTGATCTCTCTCATTATTACTTCGCTATATAGGGAGAATAGATCGGGTGACAAGACACACCCCTGTCGTAATCCTAGCTTTATCTGTTCTGAACTACCCTCTTTATTTCCCATTTTAATTGCTGCAACTTGGTTCCAGTAGATATTCTTTATTATTCTTAAATCTTTCCCATCGATGTTGATATCTTCCAACAGTTTAATCAGCTCATCATGTTTTTACTTTTTTATCAAATGCCTTAGTATAATCTATGAAGCATAAATATATGTCTCTCTGTTTCTCTATTGAACTTTCTATTAGTGTTCGTAATATATATATATTGCATTCTTTGTACCCTTTCTTTCCATAAAACCATACTGTTTTTCACTAATTTCCATTTTTATTTTCTTTCTTGTTCTTCGCATTATAATTCTGAGTACATATATAGTTACACTGATCAAACATTCACGAAGCGAACGTTAGAAATTAGCGATACAACTTGGCAGTCACACACCATCAAGCAAAGACTTAAACGTCAATCAATCAGGTACCGTGTCCACATCGAAGTTTGACGGCAATGGATCTCCAACACGACACTCGCCCTGATTGTACATTTTGTTAGATTGCTGTTTTCCCATCTCTTGATGTTATTTTCCCACTTGTATCATTGTCTATCTCTTGCTTACTTGCCTTCAGCCTTACACTCAAATAAAGGTACTTAAGGTACACAAAACAAATCACTCGTCAAAAACATTATCCCTATTGAAATATGTACCTAGATTCTGCCACAAAAAACCCCCAACAATCCAGTTGATAGATTCTTCTGTAACAGAAAAAAAAAATGAATCCCGACTGACGTTCTTACTAAATTAATAGAACATACACAACAATCATGACACGCTGACAGATATTAATAGATCTTCTAGACCACCTAGGCTGCTCAGTTCCCATGCAATGCCCATTAAACCTTCATTCTCCAATATTATTTACCGTGCGTGTTTCACGTGTTTCTACCCCACACACCTGTCATCAATCGCCCCTGCTATCGTGTTTACGAACCCATTTCAGTTATCAATGGATTCCTATAAAGCAAATTAATCACATGGTATTGCGGGGGATCGGCAGGCGTTCTGGAAGAATCTCAAAACTGAGAGCGAAGACCAGGTGAACTTTAAATCAGACAGCGGAGGGAACGATTAGTAGTATGACTCTTCGCTGGCTGTTCAATGAGGGGACGGAGCGCGTAGGGGAATGTCCTGAGTGCAGCGATATAGGTTCTTAGCTCAGCTCAACTCAACTCAACTCAAGTCCATCACATGGCATACCAGGTAAAGGCAGTTCCATAGAAGATACTTCTTTTCGGGTATGAAGCATTAGGTTTTCAGATATTCAAGGTTCACGGTGTATGAGATGTAGTGGCGAGGCTTGTTCCACGTCGTTGTCTTTCCTTCCCAGATCAACCCCATACAATTATGAACATTGTCTAAAATACATTTCATCAGGTTACTCGGCGCTCCCTATTTTTCGCAGTGAAAACAATTAGTAGAACTGCTGTAAATCTGTGGAAATGTCAACGATATAAAATAACACAAAGTAACGCATCTTTATAGAACATAATTACGAACAATACAGGAAGTGCAGCGATTAACCTTCATCAGCAAACAAATACACAAAACACAACATATAATCTTGGAGAAGACACTCCAGTGACTGCATTAGGGCAAATGAAAAGAATGAGAACAATGAAAAGATGAAAAATGAGAACAATGAAGAGAAAAATAAAAAGTTAAATAAAAGACAATATTATGCTACTTATCTCAGAATCCCAGACTGTGATATTCCATTTTTGTTCACAAGCTCACCAGTTATGGTTCAATATTCGAATGTATTTATATATTAGCATTATATACATCACACCTTGCCTGATTAAGAAAGTTAGCTGCATATCCTTCACAGGACATCGCACTCAATACCAGCATTGTTGTTTGTTTCTAAGTTATTGACAAGTTTACTTTCAGTAGTTTGCCATTGCTTACTGAACGACCGAAACTTATACCATTGTATGAAAACCAGCTCAAGGCTGTCTGCTTCTAAATCGCCCGCTTTCGAACGTGGTATGCCGGATTACGAATTGTGCTCGTAACCCCTATGCTACAGCGCCGGCTCCCTCTCTGATAGTAGGGACCATTTTACTGGGAGGTCACATTTGGCGATATATTATCCTACATCACTAAATCACTTAAGAACTCTTTTCCCTGACATTAGTTGAAAAAAAATAATGTACATGCGCAACATTAACATAGAATCAAGATTGGCCAGTGAGAGAGGCAGGCAAAGGAAGACCTTGCACACACACATTTAGGGAACGAATGAACGAATCAACCAACCAACCAACCAAACAACCAATTAACCAACCAATGAACGAAGGAACGAACAATTGAATTTTATTTTCGAAGGATCAAAAATTTGGGTACGCAAGCGTGTCTTACATTCGGCCCTTTCAATCACTCATCTTTCGTGTATCAACTGCGCATGTTACATTCACATAGGGAAAAAACAAACAATGTCAAATGGATTTTGTAAACATAAACAATGCATATTACCATGTTATGAAACAGGCAGACACATGTACACACGCACATGCATAAACACACACACACACACACTTGCGTACCTGCATGCATACATACATGATTTGCACAAACTCTCACAGTTATGCACACACTCATTAACATACAAATACACTCCCTCGCATACACTGCATGCACAAATATACACATACAAACACGAACATACACGTACACACATACACACACACACACACACACACACACACACATACACACACTTGCACACACATGAAGGCTCCAGCAGACATGTTTTCAACAAATGTGATGACTAAAATCTTCCCGATTGTCTGTGCCAAGTCAGGTCCCATGTGCCAAACACGGAATGTAAGAACTGTAAATGAACAGATACAATACATAATTATCAGCGAAGTAGAATCATTTAAAATTGAATTATCGCGAATCTCTTAGAAGAGGTGAAGTGGACACGGACATGTTAAAGTACATAATGGAGGAATCTGTGATTATTTGATGGAGATAAATAAGACAGAACAGGGATAGAAATACACTTGAATACATTTTCACGATGCACATTTAATGGTTCTAACAACATCAACGATATAATCATTTGGGTAAAGGCTTAAAGCAAATCAAGGAATACCACATTACTAGGAATAGACACTTCAACAAACAAATGGCTGGAGAGGAAAAATTAAGCATGCAGTTATCTTCCTTTGTTGCTCTTTACTGGGGCATAGGCCTTTGACCAATTCACCCGAAGCCGTTCTATTCTTGGCTAGCCCATCCACGTTTTTTTTTTTAATTTCTGTCTCTGCTTCTCTTCTCCGTAGGGTTTAGGCTTTTCTCTGGTTCTTTTGCTACGTACATTCCAGTCAAAGAGCTTTCTAGTTATACTATTCTGACGGAGTTTTTTTCTTCTTAAATGTACGTCCTCTCCAACGCTAGCTTTGCCCCTTATAAATATTTATAACATTCTTCAAATAAATAAACATCGCTGTCAATATCAGCATCTTTCAGCTGTCTGTTGATTTCTTGGCAAGATTACGCTCAGTAGTTTGCCATTGCTTTCTAAGCGGTCGGCTCATTATCTCACAAATCACGAGCTCGTGTCGAACTGCTTCCAATTCTCGCCTCGCTGCAAGACCTGCGTAGATAAACGGAATTACGGAGAAAGTGGTGTAACCCCTCAGCCAGAGAGACCGGCATTCTTCAAATACTGTAGGTAATATTAGTAACAATGACATATGATTATAATAATACTAATAATAATCAAAATAATAAAATCAATTCGATTCAACTGGACGTCTGCTGGAGGAGATGCCGTCCGCACACAGCGACAAGAGATTTTCTCCTGAAGATTTCTCCAGTCAGAGGCACTTCCGGTTTCAAGATGGCGACGGACGGTCGTGTTGTTTTGTGTTCGTTAACTTTTTCGCGTAGGGGATGGATTTATTCATCTCTTGCGTGTAATTGGTGTGCCAGGATGTAAAACCAGGAGTTTCTACTCAAGATCTGCGCGGGTGCTACGGAGTTCGTGCATCGAGCGAAGCCATCATTGAGTGAATTTTCAGCAGCGTGTGTGGTTTTCTCAGTCTGTGTTTACGTTTTTTCAACATGGCGGAACAACGTGTGTTCTTCGAGCGGTCAGCAGTCAACATACCGAAGCGGCGTGGTAGCCGCGCAGGGAGAAAGAAGCAAGGTAAGCGTGGTGGTTTGAGGCGTTTTAGACTCAAGTGTCACCGTCTAGGACTCAGGAATATCCGTATTCTATACTGGAACTGTGCCAGTGTAAAACAACGGGGCTCTATTTTAGAAACCCTAGTTTACAGGAACGACATTGTAGCACTCCAGGAGACGAGACTGGGCGATCAGCTACTCCAAATTGCCGGCTTCAAATGTTTCTACAACAGACGACATCTGGGAATGGCGATTCTCGTTCGCGACAGCATGGTGGCGTCAGAGCTAGACATGTCCAGTTGGGACAGTGACGATATACAAATACAGGCGTTGAGAGTTCATTCCAGTATACCATTCGTGTTGGTTAATGTTTATGCCCGCAATGCCAGTGTGGACGCCCAGAAGTGGCAGTGCTTAAGTGGCATATTAGGCCACGAGAGAAATGTTATTTTCTGTGGTGACTTCAACGCTAAAGGCAGATCATGGGGAAACACTTCCTCCAATACACAGGGGGAGGAGCTCGAGACTGCACTGGAAACCATCGACCTGGTTTGTATCAACAGTGGCTGTGTCACCAGGACAGCAAGCCGTCCGGGCGATGAGGACAGTGCTATTGATCTGGCGCTAGTTTCACCTTCACTCACTACAGTGTGTAGATGGGGTGTCCTAGGACACCATGGCAGCGACCACCACCCTTGCAGCATACTGGTGGAGAAAGGCAGAACCAGGCAGCACAAGCTAAAGGTAAAGACGTTCCAGTATGACAGTACAGGGCAAGATGTGGTGAGTAAAATAAGACGTGACAAGCGCAGAACGTTTCAGGGCAGGAAAAAAAGCTGGGAGCAGCCACCGTGGTGGAGTTTCGAGGTGGAGAAGGCTTGGGTGGATAAGCGTAGTGCTGTAAGGAGATGGCAAAATGCCAAGAAGAACAGAGCTGGTCATCCTAGTCCCTGCTTGCACTTAGAAAGAGAGATGCACACAAAAGTAAGCTATTTAAAAAAAACTGGTCAAGGTTGTTAAAAGCGAAAAATGGGCAGAGGTGTGTCAAAGAGTAAGCACAGACAAGTCACTGAAATTGTTCTGGCGACTACATAAAAGCATGAGTGGTGTAGTCAAGAATAAGAGCATTTCTGACTTCCAAGGTGCTGACCTCATCTGGCAGAGGACTGACGAGGACAAGGGCAAAGCCCTCTTTGAACGCTACCTTGAGCAGAGCAACCAGACAGACATGGGAGGCCGAAATCTGGCCAAGGAGGTCACCTCAGACAGATGCAAGGCCCAGAACACTTCGGATGAAGACACAGTGACAGTGAAAGAAATCAAGGCTGTGCTTCGACGATCAAAAAACAGTGCTTTAGGTCCTGATGGCATAAGATACGACGACATAAATAGGTGTACCGACAATGAGCTAGAGAAACTAGCAGACATGTACAACAACAGTATAGGGAGTGCTAGCATCAAGGAGGAATGGTTACACAGCTATCTGATTCCCTTGCCGAAGCCTGACAAAGACCACAAAAAAATTCAGGGATATCGAATTATAACCATGCAGAATACAATAGGCAAGCTGCTGGAGAAGGTAATTGCCAGGAAAATATCAAGCCAACTAGAGAGGCAAGGTGTTTTCCCACCTACCCTGGGTGGGTACCGTCCAAAAAGAGAAACCTGGACCAATGCAGCAGTCTTTGCCCAGGATGTCTATGAAGGTTTCCACTCAGGCACTGAAACCGTTGCTGCAGCGATTGATCTTGAGGACGCATACAACAGAGTACCACTGGATTTTTTAATGTTTCAGCTTCTCGAACTAAACGTAAGTCCATTCCTCCTTAGTTGGATCGCTGCAGCCCTCTTCCAACGGAAAGTAGTTTTTAGATGTGGCAGTTGGACTTCGGAACCAACAACAATATATCCTGGCCTACCACAGGGATCACCATTATCTCCGGTACTGTTCAACGCCTACACAGTGAGAATCACCAGTGAGCAGATCACTGGACCTGGCAGGACATTGTCATATGCCGATGATGTTTTAGTGTATCGTCAGGGTAAGGATAGAGAGGAGGTTGCTGTGGAACTACAAACCGAACTCAATCGCATAAGTACTTGGTGTGATGAAGCTGGGGCAATGGTCAACCCAACAAAGGCAACAGTGACTTGGTTCTCGTTGAATAATCATATTGTCAACACTCCAACACCAACTGTAATGCTGTGTTCAGAGACGGTGGAAAGAACGCAGGCAATGAATTACCTGGGGATACGGTTTGATCGAAGCCTTGCTTATAATGTGCACATAGACCAGGTGATAACAAAGGCCAAGCGGGGTTTGGCAGCGATGCGGGTGATGGCGGCAGCAAACTGTGAGCAGCGCCATCTATGTCTTCTGTACGAGGGGCTGGTCATGTCTGTTTTGGAGTATGCAATGGCAATCCTGACTCTCAGCCATAAGCAGATAGAAAGGATGGAAAGGATACAGAATGAAGCTATGCGCATTATTCTTGGATGTACAAGAGATACAGCATGCAGGGCGATGCGCTACCTTCTTGATTTTCCAACCATTGAAGAGAGAATACAAGGTTGCAGGGCACGCGCCTACCTCAGAATTAACGCAAACACACAACATCCACTGCATAGTGAAATTAGGAAGGTGAAGGGCAGCAGGTTAAAAAGAGGACGGTCGTGGATGGGTCAAGCCGAAGACATTCTTCAACAGGTGTGTTCACTTGAGGACTTAGAACCTGGCGAGGAGTGGGTGCAAGTGCCAACAGACTTCTGCACATCCTTTTCAGTTTCCATCCAACTAGACAGAAAATACAGATAAGAAAATCCGGCTGCTGTTGAGGCTGAAGTACAAGCGTTGATTTTCGAGAATTCGCTAGACGGTGACGCGGTCATCTACACAGATGGGTCGGTCGTCCGACATGTGAGAAGCTCATGGGCCTTTACAGCTCGGGCCGGAGGGAGAATTGTGAAGGAGGACTCTGGTGCTTTCACTGAAACCACAAGTAGCCTGACCATGGAAGTCATGGCAGTAAGTAAAGCAATAACATGGCTCGAGACACAGACATTCACTAGGGCTTGTTTTCTTAGCGACTCAATGAACATGATCAAGAGGATAGAGGAGGGGTCGATCCGAAGAGAATGGTTGCTGCCTCTGGAGCGGTCTCGGCTGGCAAAGATTAGTTTCATCTTCGTGCCATGGCATGCGGGAGTACAAGGAAATGAGCGGGCTGACAAGCTCGCAGGTGAGGCTACTGTGGAGGGCGGACGCGCCATCGACCAGGCCGACATTCTGAATGCTCTACGAGAAGTAAGACTTTTGCGAGAACCAAGTGATGACTGTGAATCTACAGCAATGGCCAGACTGCGAGAGCAGCAAATTAAAAGAGGGGTGGCCAAACAAGAACACTACGCAGGAAGCCAAAGAAGATTGATAAACCAACACAGAACTGGCGTCGTTAGCCGCTACACGTTGCGGGATTTGCTGAGGAGGGGATCCGAGCACTTATGGACTGAATGGTTCGATGTGCAATGAGGATGATCTGTCGACTAACTAACTAACTAACTAGAATAATAAAATCACAACAATGACATTGATAATAATAATAATAATGGACAGTTTTAATGTCACAGTGAGTATGACATTTAAAAACAACAGAAGAAAATCTTGTGGAGTGAAGAAATCGTTATAAGTAAAATCTCGAGGAGTGAAGGCAACGTTATAAATACAATGTCATGGAGTGAAGAAAACTTTATAAGTAAAATCGTGTGGAATGAAGAAAATTGTATAAGGTAATTCTTGTTGAGTGAAGACAACTTTATAAGTAAGATCTTGTCGATTGAAGACAACTTTATAAGTAAAATCTCGTGGAGTGAAGACAACTGCATAAGTAAAATCTCTTGGATTGAAGACAACTGTGTAAGTAAAATCTTGTGGATTCATCTTGTACTAGCTGAAAGCCAAAGATAGTGTACTCCTGGAAGATTGTATTATCACTGTATGTGAAAGTATGTATTGTGCCGAAACTCAAAGTCGTCTGTGTTTAGCATACGTTATCATTGCCAGGAAACAGGAAAAGAAACATTGACAGTGAACACGGTTATTATTCTCCAAAGTATTAACACCGGCATTTATTCACTTTCATCACAACTCGGCAGACCTTCTCATAATGAACTCTCCAGCCATACACCATTAACATTTAGTTCTGAAATTCTTCTGATACTCACACATTCTCCGTGCCAGTGTCAGCTCTTTTCTGAATTAAACTTAGATTATTTTACCTTTCGCATTGTCTTTGCTAATTCACTGAGCGAGTGATAATTTGTCTCTATCAGCGTGTCCCTAAATTCTGATTCAGATCTTGATGTTTGAGGTTTGTTGTGTGATATCTGTCTATCTCACTCTTTACTAGGCAGTGAGCAACACTCTCCTAGGCGCTGCCATTGTGTTATTGTCTGTTAGAGAAAGTTAGGCACAAATCACCGATAACTACCCCATTAAACGAGTCTTGTACCCAGGATCTCCTTGGATCTTGCTACAGGTGTAATTAACAATGCTCGATCCCATACTGCCCATACAACTGTTGAAACCCGGGTACAGACGATTCCAAAGGACCCTGATCACATCTGTCATATCCTGCACTAATATACCCGTATCTATTCTCATTCTTCTTCGATCTTCTTGGGGGTGGGGGGGGGGGGAAATCGTCACACCTAGTTAAGGTTTTAACTGATTCAGTGCTGAAGGATAATATATCGCCACACGTGACCTCTCATCATCATCTAGTGCATTGCCTGCTGACGTGGGCGATCATACTCCTCCACAAATTATGATCTCAGACGTCATGGATCAATTCGCGTGTTGACTCCCTTCCGTGTCATGACAGAAGACTGTCAAGAATCTTATCACGTTGTCTTCACCAATCTTTCCGCAAATCTTTCCGGTTGTCACAACAATTTCCAATTTGTGTCTTCTCAAAACGTAGCCAAAAATCGATGACTGTCCCTTTCTGATATTTGTGATAAGTTGTCTTTGCGACTCAGCTTCCTTTTAAACGTCTTCATTGCTAATTTTGGCTGTGTAATTAATTTCCATCATCTATATATATATAAAAGAGAATCTCTGTCTGTCTGTCTGTATGTGTGTCCTTTATGCGTTCGCGAACGGTCCATCCGATTGAGATGAAATTTTCTACACGTCTTCTAATCATTCCCGTGCTGCCAACTGTCATAGTTTTTTTTAGTGTACAAACATGTTTTCTTATTATTATTTAATATTTAATTTACATTATAATGTATATATAGCGAGGGGACATAACTTATAATAGAATTGCTATATATGTAAAATTGTTGCATATTTCTCAAATAGGTGGACCTTTTCGCTACAATTATCTACAGGCATATGCGTTATAATCCTCCCCCTCCTCCTCCTAAGCCTCCTCCTCCCCTCTTCCTCCTCCTCCTCCATCCTCCTTCTTCTCCCTCTTTCTCCTCCTCCTCCCTCCTCACTCTTCCTCCCTCCTCCTACCTCCTCCCCCTCCTCCCTCCTCCACGCTCTCCTCCTCCCTCCTTCATCCTCCTCCTCCGCCACCTCCTTCTCTCTCCTCCTCCCCCTCCTCCTCCCCATCCTCCTCACATCCTCCTTCTCCTCCCCCTCATCCCTCCTCCTCCCTCTTCCCCCTCCTACTCCTCCCTCCTCCTCCCTCCTCCTCCCTTCTCCTTCTCCCTCCTCCTCCTCCTCTCTCCTCCTCCTCCCTCCTCCCTCCTTCTCCTCCCTCTACCTCCTCCCTCCTCCTCCTCCCTCCTCCTCCCTCCTCCTCTCTCCTCCTCCTCCTCCACCTCCCTCCACCTCCTCCCTCTTCCTCCTTCTCCCTCCGCCTCCTCCTCTTCCCCCTTCTCCCTCCACCTCCTCCTCCTCTCTCCTCCTCCCCCTCCTCCTCCCTCCTCCTCCCTTCTCCTCCTCCCTTCTCCTCCTCCCTCCATCTCCCTCCTCCTCCCTCTTCCTCCTCCTCCTTCTCCCTCCTCCTCCCTCTTCCTCCTCCCTCTTTCTCCTACCCCTCCTCCTCCCTCCTCCTCGCTCCTCCTCCTCCTCCTCCTTCTCCCCCTCCTCCTCCCTCCTCATCCCTCCTCCTCCTCCCTCCTCCTCCTGTCTCCTCCTCCTCCCTCCTCCTCCCTCTTCCTCCTTCTCCCTCCTCCTCTCTCCTCCTCCCTCCTCCTACCTACTCCTCCTTCCTCCTCCCTCCTCCTCCCTCCCCTCCTCCCTCCCCCTCCTAATCCCTCCTCCTCACTCCACCTCCTGTCTCCTCCTCCTCCTCCCTCCTCCTCCTCCCTCCGCCGAATATGAATTAAATGATATGCTCCCCACCAGGGACTGGGCGAAGCCGGGCCGGGTCGTCTTTTTTGGGAACGGGAACGGGAGCAGGGGCCGAATATGAATTAAATGAGACGCTCCATTTACCCAAGTTAATTGTTGGGGGAAGATGTAAAGATCTTTCAAGTGCTCTTTCTAATAATAGACAGACATACAGACATACAGTAAATAGTCGGGAACGGGAACGGGAGCTTATATGACTACTTATATGAATTAAATGAGATGCTCCCCACCAGGAGCTGGGCGAAGCCGGGCCGGGTCAGACAGACAGACAGACAGACAGACAGACAGACAGACCGACAGACAGACAGACAGACAGACAGACAGACAGACCGACAGACAGACAGACAGACCAACAGACAGAAAATCAAATCAAATCAAATCAACTTTATTAGGGTCACAAATTGGGCGCGCAGGCTCGTCTTACATTCGGCCCTTCCAATCACTCGTCTTTCGTTCATCAAGAGCATTATACATTTGCATAGGAAGAAAAATAAACATTGTGAAATGAATGTTGTAAACATAAACAAGGCTAATTACCATGGTATGAAGCCCATCTCCCACCTATCTATACATCACCCCACCCACACAACACCCCCACCTACCCACACACATGCGCACCAAGGGACACATACACACCCCCACCTACCGACACACACACGAAGGGACACATACATACCCCACCAACCGACCCATCCCCCACCCACACACACTGCCCTCACCTGATCCCCCAACCAAAACACACTCGCCACCCACAAACATTCCCCCACCAACCCACACATCCCACGCCCATCCACATTCTACCCCACACATCCTCTCCCCACCCACACCTCAAACCACCCTTACCCCAGCCACATCTCCATCGACAACATATTCCCCACCCACACACACAATCCCCCACCAACCCACACATCGCACATCCACTCACACATCCCCAAACCATACACACACATCCCCACCAACTGACATGTCCCTACCCCCCCCCCCCCACACACACACACACATCTCCCTAACCACCCATACATCCCCAATCCACTCACACACACACCACCACCCACATATACAACTTCCACCCACCCACACATGCCTTAACCTAATCCCCCACCACACAATCCCCCACCCGCACATCACATACACCCCCTACCACGCACTATTCCCAACCCACGCACCACACACACATATCTCTCACCAACACATCCCCACTTACACACCACACACATATCCCCCACCCAGATACCACAAAATAATCCCACCCACACCCACACAGATACCCTTACCAATCCACCCCACATACCCCCACTCACACACCACAAAAATCCCCCACCCACACACACATACCTCACCCACACAATATCACCAACCAACACACCACACACCTCTCCCCACCCACACACGCATTCCCTACCCGTCCACCAACACACACTCACTCACACATCCTCCACTACGCACCCACACACCCCCACCAACCCACTCCCAACCAAACATCTCTCGATCACAATACCCCTACCCCCACACACATCCTCCACCCACTCACACATCCCACCCCGACACATACAACTCCCTCACCCACCTACACATCCCTAAGCCACTCACACACCCCCACCCACACATTCCCCATCCACATACACACATCTCCCACCCACACTCCCCCACATACTTCCCCCAACCACCACAATCCCCTGCTCACCCACACATATACCCCACCCATACGCACATTCCCCACACCCATCACACAATGTCTCAGACAGACAGACAGACAGACAGACAGACAGACAGACAGTCGGGAACGGGAACTTATATGACTACTTATATGAATTAAATGAGATGCTCCCCATCAGGGTCTGGGCGAAGCTAGTTATTCTATAAAACCACATCTCCAAGGCTTCCAGGGAGTTTTTCGCCTGTTTACAAATCATCCTGGATTCGCAGCTGTAATTTAGAATTAGTTATGTAACATGCAAAAACATATTTGACCACAAGAATGTCAAACCGTTATACTAGGGTGATCGTGTTAATTGTTTTATTTTGTGGGATCTTCAACACTTTCAATGCTCGTTGAATGGGAATTTACATTACACTACTTGTCCATTTGAATGTGGACCATGTTTGGTCCAAACCTACTTTTTGGCTTGGCATTGAATCAGTTTCGAATATTAATATGCAAATAAACAGAATAAATCTAATAGGAATATTTACAAAGTTGGAAGGGATGAAGGACTAATAAAATGACCTTCCCTTCTGTAAATATTCATGTTACGTTTATTGTGGTTTAATTTCATTGACATTTTCTTATTGCTATGTTTGTTTTATTCTTCAGAAAGTTAGTGACACCGAAAAGGTCGGATAGTTATGTTGTATTTTTTTTATTCTTAGTTATTTCATTGGTAATTTTTAAATAGTTTTTATTACATTATTACACAATTGTTTCAGAGGAGAGGCTGGCCGGGTGGCTAGAATGCCGGATTCTCCTTCGGGAGACCCGGTTTCGAATCATCGGTAATTTGTGGCGTATTTTTTTTTTCTATCTGGGGCAAAAAGAAAACTCTAACCTGCACAGTTTGCGGCGACTGCACTAGCCAGGCGGCCTTAATTCTCAGGCTCAAGACCTCCCTGCCATACACCACAAGGTACTATATTGACAGTAAATGACTGACAGACAGTCAGACAATTGTTCCCGATTTCCGTCTGCATTTAGTTTAAGTGGACTGAGACCCTAGTCTGGTTTCTATATATGATTGTGTTTAATGTGTGTCTTCGAGATTGTAAATACGTGTTTGTTTCATTATATAATGTTAAATCATGCTGCTGTAAAAATGTCTTATCTAAGATATGTTGTTTTTGTTCATCATCTCTCATCTCATCATGTTCCTCTTGTACCTTGCGGTGTCGAGGTGAAGTATAAACAGCGGGAGAGTGCCCGCTTATGGACTTCATGTATCGATATTCCCATGGACTCTGTTATTCCTTGTGTCCATCGTTTACGTGGTCGACCTCTTCCTCTACCGCCCTCTGGTCTGTACATCATTGCTTGTTGTGGTATACTGTTACTTGGTAACCTACTTGCATGACCAAATGATTTTGCTTACTGCCTTCTAATAAAATCTAGTGCATCTACAACCTCCACTTTAGTCCCGGTTTCTTCATTTCTGATCTTATCTCTTCTTGATACATTGAATGTTCTTCTCAGGAATCTCATGTCCGTTGTTTGAATAACGAAGACACAAATAATAGATTGCACGATTTCTTGCCTGGCACATTTCGCTGCATCTCGCCAGGTACATACTGCAGAATACACACAACGCGAAGTAAAATAATTAGATAAATCCTTCAAGCTGAAATATACACATGTTCGCACAGTAATGTCAATTGTCTACCATGGTAATTGTAAACTGACAACATGTTTTTCTGTTTGCACAAAACTGGCTTGTGTAGATTAATCATTATTGCTTCTGCAAACTTTAACAAGCGAGTATTTTGCTTAATTGATTGATTGATTTAGGAACCGACATCACAGCATTCGGGGCATTCCCTTAAGCGCTCAGTCCCCATCCTCAGCAGCTAGCGAAGAGTTCCAACACCAATAGTACCAGTAGCAATCTGATTATATGTCCGTCTCGCCTTTCATCTGAGCGTCGAGCGTCGGCCAGATCCCCTCGTCACTCCACGCTGTCTCATTCTTGCCAGACCATGGTGATCCATTTGCTCCTCCGAGGTGTACATGCATCAATACTCCACCAAGTTTTGCAGAGCCAGCCAATCTGTCCGCCTGTTCATTCCCCAGCACAACGGCATGCTCCGGAGAAGAGATCCAGGTGATGCTTGCCACCCGTGACTTCCGAAGCGAAGCAAGCCACTCTGCCCGAAGCTTGCCTGTCCTCACCTTCCTCAGCATGCTTTCTGAGTCAGTTACAATAACGATGTTTGTGTGTGTATCGTATTCTCGATCCAGCGGAAAGCTGCATTGACCGCCTCCACCTCCATTCTTAAGCTAGATGTTGTGGTATCATATGCCAGGCTCTCCTGCACCAAACCATTAGCTTTTGATAAGAACTCTCAGGCACTTCTCCTACCTCTCAACACCGACCCATCTGTGTAGATAATCACATCACCCGAGCGAGCATTATCCTGAATTAGTTGCTGGATTTCCACTTCCGTGGCCCTTGCTGGCCACTCCCTGCACTCCCGGCTTAATGTGATTATAACTCTGCACAAGTGTGACTGCTCCCCTTGCACTCTGGCCCACTCCTCTCCTCGCCTAATGTTCTCCAAGGGGCACACCTGTCTGATCGTATCCTCCGCCTGAGCCATCCATGATTTCCCTCTTATCAGTCGCTGACCCGTAACGGCGTCCAGTGCCTCATGCAATGGGTTATCTGTGTCTGCAGCTACTCTGAGGTATACTTTAATCTGCATCACCCTGAGCCTACCAGCAACATTCGGCAGACCAAGGATGTAACGCATGCACACTACTGGGGTATCTCTGGTGCATCCCAGAATGACTCGCATAGCTTCGTTCTGTATGCGCTCTAATTTCACCAGCTGACTCTTTGCGAGTATTTTGTGTGTTAAACAACACAAGAAAGACCCTGTCTCTATCGATCACATGGCCGCTTTCCAGCATATGCCTAGCAATTGATGAAGCGGGAAGCTTCCGGTGTGTCGGCCCCACTAGGCTGCCATCTCCTGTGTGTAATATCTTGTCGATCCATTGAGGTATGTGTTCAGACACTCTTTTGTTCAACTGCCCCTCTGTTCTGCCGATGTAGGTAGACTGGCACCTTCATGTGAATTGGTAAATGCAATTGGTTTTGGCGTACAGAGGAAGGCTCTTTTACTGCTGAAATAGAATCGGTGTGGTTCTGTACCTAATGATTGAATTTGCAGCACAGAATGTTCGGCCTACTGCTGTAATGATCCGGTCTTGTAGACGTTACATTACGTCATCCCCTCGAAAGGTTAGCTGGATGAATACATTGAGTTTAGGGAATGTAGTTTCGTCTGGTTTTAGTTTGGGCTGTTGGCAGTGGTGCTTAATAAATCCTGTGGAGTACCCATTCAGGTTTAAGACATTCTTCATAGTTTCAAATTCCTTTGTCAGTGTGTCCTGGGTGCATATCTTTCTATTACGGTCAATCAGGGTCGTACTAATCCCGATTGTACTGGATAGGTGTGAAGCTCTCAAAATTTAAGTTGTAATTTTGCTTTTCTCTATTTCTGTCATTGTCCATGTTTGTCATTGGTAACATAGAGTTGGTAGAAAGATTGTGTTGTAAAGTGCTTTCTTAGTAGTTATTGATACATGTTTGTTCAAAAGTATTGGTGCCATTTGTCCAATGAGTTGGTTTGCCTTATTGCATCTATTTCGATCTCGTCTTCTCATTTACCATTTGATGACATTATAAATCCTAAGTACTTGAAACTCTATACTTGTTTCAGGTGATGTTCATTTAGGTGAATCGTTGTTGCTTTGTCTTTTTAAGTCACAGCCATTACCTCTGTTTTACTTATGCAAATTTTCATGTTATGTTGCCTACACATTTCATTTAGACTATTCTTGTTGTATTGTAATTGAGCTTCCGATTTTGCTATTAGTGCTTGGTCGTCCGCAAACAGGAGTTCTCTAATGGTTAGATTTGCAGATGGTTCTTCTTCTGTGTTCTCTTCATGCGGTGTTCTTGCCGTCTCTGTTTGGCTGGTTTTTCTTTTACATATATTGTCTATGTATGATATGAACAAGAGAGGGGAAAGGACACAACCTTGTCGTACTCCGGATATTATGGTGAAGGGTTCTGAGTGTCCTCCAGTTGCTCTCACTTTCTACATAGGTTTGTTAGATGTGTACTCACTCCATATTGTTTAAGGATTTCCCACAGCTTGTTTCTATCTACTCTATCAAATGCCTTTTCTTGGTCGACAAAGGCTAAGTAGAGTGTTTCATTGAATGCGATTGATTTTTCTATAAGTTGTCTAAGAGCAAAAATGGCATCTGTGCATCCTTTGTTTTTTTCCTAAATCCAAGTTGTGTTTCGCTTAGCTGGGGTTCTATAGTAGTTCGTAATCTTTTCTCAAGAATTTTGCAAAATATGTTCCCAGTATTACTCAACAGTGAAATGCCTCTGTATTGTGTGCAATCTCTTTTGCTGCCTTTGTTTTTCCAAATTGGGATAATTATGGCGTTTCCCCAGTCTCGTGGTGTCTGTTGTTCTACCCAAACATGGTTGAATAGTCTATGTAGCCATGCTGTTCCCATTTATCTTGCTGCTTTAATTAGTTCATTTGGTATTCCATCTTGTCCTGGTGATTTGTTCAATTGCGCTAATCTGGAGGCTTCTTAATTTCTTCTTTCAGTATGTCTGGTTCTAGTTCTTCTATGGCATCTGTGTCGGTTTCATGAATTCCTGTGACATCTGTTGGGATGTTGAGAAGTTGCTTGAAGTACTGTTTCCATCTTATTAGGATTTGTTTTTGCTCACTTATTGGTTCTCCATTTTCGCTGTTAATTATTTCAGTTGGGCCATATGGTTCTCCTGTGGTTCTCATTGCACTTATCTATTTGTAGAAGTTTCTAGTTGCCTCCTTGTAGTTTTTATTTAGGGTTTCTCCATACTCCTCCCAGTCTTTTTGTTTTCCTTTCTTTACTATTCTATTCACATGTCTTCTCGCTATTCTATATTCTATGTAATCGCATTTCTGTTTGCTCTTCGACCACTTATTATAACTTTCATTTTTGTCCTTAACAGCTTTCTTTACTTCTGCTTTACTGTTCTTTACTGTTGTTTTTGTTCGCTGGCTCTTAAGTCAAGCTTAGTCCATACACGAGCTACCACTTCTGGTGCGCTGGACTGATCTTTGTGTGTGCGTATTAACTGTTCCTTGTTATCAGTGTCCCTCGCCATCAGGATAACCTATTTCGGCTTCTGAGATATATGTAATTTACGTCCTAAAGTCAAGGACGAGAAGTCAACATTTTAGTTCAACCGACCGGTGTAAGGATTGAACCCGCTAACTCGGCATCAGCACATCATATTTTCAAGAACGACCGCTCTTATGCATTAGAGATAACCAGGCCGGAGTGTTTTCATGGAATCAATGAATGAGACACGAGTTCACACCAGAACTGGGACAGCCTGGGTCAGTGTAACAAATGGTCGAGACAGAAGTTCAATTATTAATCTTAACACAAAGAGCTTCTACAACAGCGGATTGAGGCATGGGGTGAAGACTTGTGGGATATTGATTCTACATGTTGCACAAAATACACCCGGACGATTAAACATCGTTGTTTGTTCTCAGTGTAAACTTGATGTCTGTCTGCTCTTATTTCTCTACACGACATCGCAAAACCACGCGGTAGTTGTAGTCTCGACTGCTAGCGCCCACAGAGTGAGCACTCCACAAGTGCAACTGCTCTCTCCCTCCAGCGTTTGCGACAAGCTCGAGTTGTGGACTGCCATCTCGCGCTTCCAGTCGTCAAACCAGGTTGTGTATTCAGTTTGGGAAGATGTATATCATAGCTCCACTTTAAAAATATTAAGAAACAAAACATCCGTGATTTGTGTGGTGGAATCTTTGTGCCTGGTTGTTTGGTTTATGTGAGTGCGTAGTAAAGCCGCCATAACATGTCATTGATGTTTTTAGAGGTGGAACTTTAACCAGTAAAAGAAGGTGGACACGTCATCTCGATAACGTGCAATGATAATTACCAGAATTTCTTTCCAATGTGTTTCTGTTTTGGTTTTGGGAATACCGTATTCCAAATTTGTGAAGACGATAATTCTGTTTAGTGATACTTAACTATTCCTGATGTAATCGCTGGCGCGTATCTTCACATCAGTTAGGTAAGTTATGTTGTTATACCTATAATTTGTTGATGACATCATTGTAAAGACACTCGTTTTCATCTTCGTCTCATCGATTTCGTTGATGATGTTCTTGTTACTTATCATCATCATTATCATCGTCATCATTATTTCCTCCTTTTTCCGGGAAGGTAACCCGCCCAACAAATGCCTGAAGTAGTCGGATGTGACGGGCGAAAGGTTCAAATATCGCAGCTCTACTGTTAACAGGCACAACGCAATTACGTCTAAAACAACATTCCCGACGAATGCAGCAGCAGAAGAAGATTTCCTCCTTCTTATTCTACCTTTTTTCGTTTTATTGTTGTTGTTGTTGTTGTTGTTGTTGTTGTTGTTGTTCTTCTTCTTCTTCTTCTTCTTCTTCTTCTTCTTCTTCTTCTTCTTCTTCTTCTTCTTCTTCTTCTTCTTCTTCTTCTTCTTCTTCTTCTTCTTCTTCTTCTTCTTCTTCTTCTTCTTCTTCTTCTTCTAATTACTCATCGTCTTCATCTTCTTATTCTTCTTAATATTCTTACTCTTTTACTTCCTCTTCTGGTTTTCTTCTTGTTCTTGTTCTTGTTTTTCTTCTTCTTCTTCTTGTTCTTGTTTTTCTTCTTCTTCTTCTTCTTCTTCTTCTTCTTCTTCTTCTTCTTCTTCTTCTTCTTCTTCTTCTTCTTCTTCTTCTTCTTCTTCTTCTTCTTCTTCTTCTTCTTCTTCTTCTTCTTCTTCTTCTTCGTCTTCTTCTTCTTCTTCTTCTTCTTCTTCTTCTTCTTCTTCTTCTTCTTCTTCTTCTTCTTCTTCTTCTTCTTCTTCTTCTTCTTCTTCTTCTTCTTCTTCTTCTTCTTCTTCTTCTTCTTCTTCTTCTTCTTCTTCTTCTTCTTCTTGTGTTTTCTTATTTTCTCTTGCATTTTCTTCTCTTCTTCTTCTTCTTCCTCATTTTCTTTGGCGCTATCGTGGTAGTCACCCCATCCCCGTTTTTTACCTACTAGCTTCAGGTCGACAAGAAACACATGAGCAAACCTCTCGCATAGCATCATATGGAGTTATCTATGGGCTTAGTTATTCATCCCATCAATTTAATGTTTCATGGGGTGATCTTTCACTTTCAGTTCAACTTATGTAAAACTCGTTGCAGGGTAAATCACCTCGGGTTCAACTTATGATGACACTCCAAGTTATGTAAAATTCCAACATATGTGAAAATTCAACTTATGTGAAATTCCTTTCGTGCAAATCACTTTTTGAATCATCTGATGTGAAACTCCAACTTATGTGAAATTCCAACTTATGTGAAACTCCTTGTGGAGTAAATCACTTTGGATTCAACTTATGTGAAACTCCAACTTATGTGAAACTCCAACTTATGTGAAACTGCAGTTTATCTGAAATTCCAACTTATGTGAAACTCCGTGTGGAGCAAATCACTTCAGGTAAACTGAGAGCATGATCAAACCAATACATTCTCTACATGTATGTATGTATGTATGTATGTATGTATGTATGTATGTATGTATGTATGTATGTATGTATGTATGTATGTATGTATGTATGTATGTATGTATGTATGTATGTATGTATGTATGTATGTATGTATGTATGTATGTATGTATGTATGTATGTATGTATGTATGTATGTATGTATGTATGTATGTATGTATGTATGTATGTATGTATGTATGTATGTATGTATGTATGTATGTATGTATGTATGTATGTATGTATGTATGTATGTATGTATGTATGTATGTATGTATGTATGTATGTATGTATGTATGTATGTATGTATGTATGTATGTATGTATGTATGTATGTATGTAAGTATGTATGTATGTATGTATGTATGTATGTATGTATGTATGTATGTATGTATGTATGTATGTATGTATGTATGTATGTATGTATGTATGTATGTATGTATGTATGTATGTATGTATGTATGTAAGTATGTATGTATGTATGTATGTATGTATGTATGTATGTATGTATGTATGTATGTATGTATGTATGTATGTATGTATGTATGTATGTATGTATGTATGCAGGCAGGCAGGCAGGCAGGCAGGCAGGTAGGTAGGTAGGTAGGTAGGTAGGCAGGCAGGCAGGCAGGCACGCAGGCAGGCAGGCAGGCAGGCAGGCAGGCAGGCAGGCAGGCAGCCATGCATGCATGCATGCATGCATGCATGTATGTATGTATGTATGTATGTATGTATGTATGTATGTATGTATGTATGTATGTATGTATGTATGTATGTATGTATGTATGTATGTATGTATGCATGTATGCATGTATGCATGTATGTATGTATGTATGCATATATGCATGTATGCATGTATGCATGTATGTATGTAAGTATGTAAGTATGTATGTATGTATGTATGTAGGTAGGTAGGTAGGTAGGTAGGTAGGCAGGCAGGCAAGCAGGCAGGCAGACAGGCAGGCAGCAGGCAGGCAGGCAGGCAGGCAGGCAGGCAGGCAGCCATGCATGCATGCATGCATGCATGCATGCATGCATGCATGCATGCATGCATGTATGTATGTATGTATGTATGTATGTATGTATGTATGTATGCATGTATGCATGTATGTATGTAGGTAGGTAGGTAGGTAGGTAGGTAGGCAGGCAGGCAGGCAGGCAGGCAGGCAGACAGGCAGGCAGCATGCAGGCAGGCAGGCAGGCAGGCAGGCAGCCATGCATGCATGCATGCATGCATGCATGTATGTATGCATGTATGTATGTATGTATGTATGTATGTATGTATGTATGTATGTATGTATGTATGTATGTATGTATGTATGTATGTATGTATGTATGCATGCATGTATGCATGTATGCATGTATGTATGTATGTATGTATGCATGTATGCATGTATGCATGTATGCATGTATGTATGTAAGTATGTATGTATGTATGTATGTATGTATGTATGTATGTATGTATGTATGTATGTATGTATGTATGTATGTATGTATGCATGTATGCATGTATGTATGTATGTATGCATGTATGCATGTATGCATGTATGCATGTATGTATGTAAGTATGTATGTATGTATGTATGTATGTATGTATGTATGTATGTATGTATGTATGTATGTATGTATGTATGTATGTATGTATGTATGTATGTATGCATGTATGCATGTATGCATGTATGCTTGTATGTATGTATGTAAGTATGTATGTATGTATGTAAGTATGTATGTATGTATGTATGTATGTATGTATGTATGTATGTATGTATGTATGTATGTATGTATGTATGCATGTATGCATGTATGCATGTATGCTTGTATGTATGTATGTAAGTATGTATGTATGTATGTATGTAAGTATGTATGTATGTATGTATGTATGTATGTATGTATGTATGTATGTATGTATGTATGTATGTATGCATGTATGCATGTATGCATGTATGCTTGTATGTATGTATGTAAGTATGTATGTATGTATGTAAGTATGTATGTGTGTGTGTGTGCGTGCGTGCGTTCGCTTGCTTTGCGTGCTACTAGTTCTAGTGCTCTGGACTGACGTTTTCGTTTAGATTAGCTTTTCCTGTTACCAGCGCCCCTTGCTATCAGGAAAAACTCACCCCGGCTTCAGAGTTACTAGCAATGTATGTCCCAAAGTCAAGAGACGAGAAGTCAACATGTTAGTCCAATAGACCTGTGCAACCTCGGCATCAGCACACCGGATGTTTAAGAACGAACGCTCTTATTTATTCGACCATTCTGAGCTCCATCTTTTCTGATCTTATATCTGCTCTTTATGTCTTACAACCATGATAGGTATTACATCTGTGTTGTTTCATTGTTTCTTTTCTCACTGACATAACGCCAACTGTTAAAACTGGGACACCATTCCTCAAGTGCGGCTAGGATATGTTTAGTACTGGCCATAAAGTGTAAGTGTAATATTTGTTTTATGTAGGCTTGTTCTGGTCGTGCTTTTGGTAAAGTTTCTCTTTAATTGCACTCAAGTATCTTCATAACTGCTTTAGTCTTTTTTCCATAGATAACGGATGGAGTTTCTCATCGCAGCGCACGAATTCCGTAGAACCGGCGTGGATTTAACTATGTAAGTTCTAGAGTCTCACATGCTATACATATTCTGTTGTCGGTAGGTTTGACAAGACATGAAGGAACATGAGTATCATAAATTACCGGCAGCACACGAGACAGAAGAAGGCTGTGGACATTTTCACGTGGACACATAATTGTGTACATCCCAGAAGGTCACATGCTACACATATTCTGTTCTGGTTAGGTTGCCAAATGTATAGATGTGTTTAACGTGCGTACTGTGTACAGTTATGCTTCGAATTGTTAGTCTTTGTTCGAGAATTGACTTACCATCCTGTACACCGAAATATGATTAGGTGTACCACCCCTTTCTTTCTTTCTTTCTTTCTTTCTTTCTTTCTTTCTTTCTTTCTTTCTTTCTTTCTTTCTTTCTTTCTTTCTTTCTTTTCTTTCTTTCTTTCTTTCTTTCTTTCTTTCTTTCTTTCGGCCGGTCGGTTAATATCCTTGAGATTAAACTACGACATCTTTAACCTAGACTAGTTAGTCAGTCGCCACATTATTCTGACAGAACATCTAACCATTTAGTAGTGCATAAATGCTCGGATCCCCTCCCCAGTATCTCCCTCAGCATGTAGCGATCGACTACACCAGAATTGTGTTGGTTTACCACTCTTCTTTGGGCCCACCGCGAAGCGCTGTTGTCTGGCTTCCAGCCTTTTAACTTGACCTTCTTGCATACTGATCAAGGCTGCGGATTCGCAGTCGCTTCTTGATTCGATTAATCATCCTGCCTCTCTGTCGGCAATTATGGTATCTGCCATTGCAACCTTTTGTTGCTGTTTTCGAAGGATAATCAAAGATGGTCTATTTGTTTCCGATGGAAGGAAGCTGTTTTTACAGATAGCGAACTCTTAAAATGTCGGTGTGCTAGTGCCGAGGTAGCCGGTTCAACCCCTATACCGGTCAGTTGGAGTGAAATGTTGACTTCTCGCCCTTGACTTAGGGACGTAAATTACAAGTACCTCAGAAGTCGTAGTTGGTTTGCTTGATGGTGAGATACACTGGTAATAAGGAAAGCTAACCCACACACAGCGGGTCTCCCTGATCTAGAGTTTGCGACTTTTTCCGTAATCTCGTATAACGTGACGACGGCGAGAATCGGTAGCGGTCCTAACCGCATCTATACCTTACGGGGTATGTGAGCCGGTCGCTCAGAAAGAAATGGCAAACTACTGAGCGTAATCTTGCCAAGAAATCAACAATCAGCTGAAAGATGCTGATGTTGACAACGATGTCCTGTAAAGGATATGCAAACATTTTAATTTAACCCACACACAAAAATCAGTACGGTACATTAGAAGTAGTCGCACGTGTATGAACTACGCTTGAGTTCTAACGAAAAAAAAAAGTTTTAACATGGTGATGGTTACCCAAATCGCAGATCTGCGTAGAAGTCTGGGGTTAAAGGTTAAAGGTTAAAGGCGAGAGTTCAACTTCATTGCATCGAGGTTTACCCTATGTGACCCGGTCTCTCAGGGTGACATCCTACAGAGAGCATGACATCAAGTGCCAACTGTGTAACTCTAGTGATGACTGCCAAAAGTCTCTGAAATCATGTCACTGATGTTTTGAACGACGAAGTCGGGACACGAACCCACGACCTTCAGAACTTGATGCCGATGGCGCTTTGCCACAGAGAGGTATGAAGTATTATATGGACATAGTTACGACGGGTAAGATATAAGCAAGTCCAAGTCCCGTGTTCACATAGACCCTTTTTTAAGGTGCATATCCCTTACAGGATGTTGCAGTCAACACCAGCATTATTCAGCTATCGTTGATGTTCTTGGCAGGATTACTGTCAGTAGTTTGCCATTGCTTTCTAAGCGACTGGCTCATATTCCCTGTAATTAACCAATGCGACGCGATCCATTGCCGAATCTCGCGCAGCTATGTTCCTCACGTGGATATACGGGATTACGGAGAAAGTCGCTAACCCATTAGTCAGGGGGATCGGCTCATATATACCAGCTCTTGGTATTATACGGCGGAATGGCCAGTACCCTTATTTGCCACCTTTCCTTCCCATACTGTTCCAAGACGTTATCGCACAGTAGGTCATTTACAGAGGACCTCTTGTCAGTTCTCCTGCTCCACGTATGCTCATTCCCAAATTATCTTTAATTCCCCATGTCAATCTTCGTATTGTACCACCTCAGCCATTTCTTCTAGAAGCCGTCCTTCCATCAATGAATTCCATTAGGAATTAGAGAAGAAGAGCAGAATGTCAGACGGGCCTGCGTGCCCAATTCTTCACCCTTTGAAAATAAAGATTGTTCGTTCCTTCGTTCTTTGTCCAATGATCTTACCAAACCACTATATTGTTTACTATAGCCAAAGAATTTCAGTGTCCATCATGATGCTACTTATGAGCCATGTTTCCTCGCTGTTAAAATTCTCAAACAATTCATCATCATCATCATCATCATCAAGTGCCCTGCTAGCTGGTATAGGCGTTCATGTCTCTTCTCCGCAGATCTCGGTCTGTGGTGTTCTGGATCAGCTCTGCTACTGATATTCCTCCATGCCACCGTCTCAATCCAACCAGCATCATTTCTCTAGGTCTACCTCTGCCTCGCTAAAGTGTACCCTCTTCTTAAATCTGGTTCATTGGACAATGATCTCCCGAACAATTACAGACCCATTTCCTTACTATCATCACTATCTAAGCCACTAGAAAAACACATCCATAAAGTAACATTACAGTATTTAGTTCGCAACAAGCTTATTGTTGACAACCAATCAGGATTTCGACCAAAATATTCTTGCCATACGGCCCTAACAAACATGATAGAAAATTGGCACCAGAATATAAACAACAACAGCCTATGTGGAACTGTGTTTATTGATTTCAAGAAAGCATTTGATATGATAGACCATGTTATTTTAATTAAAAAACTTGAGACAATGAAAATTGGCCCTAATGTAGTCACTCTAATATCATCTTTTCTATCAAACAGAAAGCAAGTAGTATCACATAATAAATGTCTGTCTCATACCACTACCTTCAATATTGGAGTACCGCAAGGCTCTATTCTTGGCCCTCTATTGTTTGCCATATATATTAACGATCTACCTTTGCATCTTTCGTCGTCCTGCGATCTATTTGCAGACGACTGTACAGTGTATACAAATGCTGAAAACTGTATTTTATTGGAGTCGTCTTTACAACAAGAATTAAATAATGTAGTTAGGTGGAGCTATTCAAACCGTACGCAAATTAACATCACTAAAACAAAATCAATGTTACTAACAACCAGACAAAGACTTCAAACTCTAAGCTCACACACATCACTTCAACTTCACATCGATAACATGCCAGTAGAAAGTGTAATTGAGCACAAAACATTAGGCATAATCATTGATAGAAACCTAACCTTTAATTCCCACGTTCAAGCGCTTATTAAACAAACAGCGAAAAAAGTCTACCAACTCGCCAAAATTAAAAACTTCCTTGATGAGGACACAAGGAAACTATTCTATACTTCTCATATACAGACACACTTTGACTACTGCTCTACAATCTGGGACGGTTGTTCTAATTCAAACACCAAACGACTTTACTCACTCCAGAAACGGGCCATGAGTCTAATTTATAACAAACATTTATCTGACAATCCTAGCCTGTATAAACACCTTCAGTTACTACCACTCCGCAAACGCCTGCTTTTCAATAAAGCTAAACTAATTCACAAAATCCTGCATCGGAATGCCCCAAATTACCTTTGGCCATTGTTTAAATATAATGCTAGACACAGTAAACGTTTAAATATATTACACATTCCGAAGCCTAGGATTGACTTATACAAAACAAGCTTAACGTACTCTGCAGCTCAGCTGTGGAACAATCTTCCACAAGAAATCAAAGACATCACCAATCCCTATTCATATAATCGCAAATTACTCGAACACTATCTCAGTACGGATTATCTTCCCCCTTAATAATAGAGATAATAATAATAATAACAAAACCCTAGTATAACAGCCAGTCCCCTTTTGGTAGGCCAGTATATTCCACATGGCTAATAACAAGTGTCAGACCATTATCTAATTTTACTGTGTCGTGTAGTTTTGATGTTCGCATTTTTGCCCATGCCTTTATAATGCATATCTTTTATATTGTTGCTGTTCTCTGTTAGCCTTGAATGATGTGTGAATGAAATAATGTATGAAAGAGAGTGATAGAAGGGCAGAATGTTAGACGGGCCTGCGTGCCCAATTCTTAACCCTTTGAAAATAAAGTTTGTTCGTTCGTTCGTTCGTTCGTTCTCTTTGCCTTGATCTTTCCAGTCGTCACGATGTTCTCCAGTGCCTCTCTTCTCATCACATGACCAAAGAAATCTGTTTGTCTCTTTCGTATTGTCGTATATAATGTTCTAGTTTCATTAGCTCTTTCAGGCAATGGTTGTTAGTTACTTTGGCATTCCAAGGAATTCGCAACATTCGTCTTAGGAACAACATCTCAGTTGCTTCCAAGTTTTTCCTAATTTGTTCACTTACATTCTAGGATTCACTGCCATAGGGCAAAACAGGATAGACAAATAAATACACACCCAACACCTTACAGAGGATTCGAACCCGGTTCTCCCGAAGGAGGAACAGGGCATTTTATTCATTCGGCCAGCCGCTGCTCGGTGCTATAAAAAATTATGGAAATTAAATAGGTGGATGGAACCCACAGTGACGCTTGTCGAGATAAATAATTTTGCAACTGTTCGAGACTGATTCCGGACTTCTGTGTTGGTTAGCGACCGCACCAACAACCATGCCACGGATTAAAACAAGGGAAGTGTAATTAAAACTACAAGACGAATTTCTGGAACCTTCTCGAAAGAACATGGAGCCAGACGAAAAACTAATGGAGATCTCGATGCATTTTCTGTTTGTTAATCACAGAAGCACTTCTAGTTTGGTACACAAAGAAGGCACTTTGAAGGTCACAACATTGTGAAGATTGAAAATGAAAGGGGGTTTAGCGTGGCTGCCAAAACATGTTAACTGTTACGTCTTCTTGCTGAAGCGCTATGTCTGGAGTAGACATTGGTGATCATGAGTGTCCATATCACTCTTATATTATTTTATTAGTTAAGATTGTTTGAATGATTATGCGTGGCTCATCTATTTAAGGGGTGCCGTGGTAGCTGAGTGGCTAGGGGGCGTGGTAGCTGAGTGGCTAGGTGGCCTTGGTAGCGATGTGGCTAGGGTGATGTAATGGCGGAGTGGCTAGGGGGCCGTGGTAGTGGAGTGGCTAGGGAGATATGGTAGCTGAGTGGCTAGGGTGCTGTGGTAGGGTGTTGTTTGGGAACCGTTGTAGCGGAGTGACTAGTGTACCGTGATAGCGGAGGGGTTAGGGAGCCGTGGTAGCGGAGTGTTGTTAGGGAACTGTGGTAGCGGAGTGCTGTTAGGAAACCGTGGTAGGGAAGTGGCTAGGGTGCCGTGGTAGGGGAGTAGCTAGGGAGCCGTGATAGGGGAGTGGCTAGGGAGCCGTGGTAGGGGAGTGGCTAGGGAGCCGTGGTAGGGGAGTGGCTAGGGGCCGTGGTAGCAGAGTGGTTAGGGTGTCGTGGTAGCAGAGTGGCTAGGGTGCCGTTGTAGCGGGGTGGCTAGGGAGCCGTGCCGTGGTAGGGGAGTGGCTAGGGAGCCGTGGTAGCGGGGTGGCTAGGGTGCTTGTCTGCTGGCCCTGTGTTCATGGGTTCGAATGCTCAACGAGGCGGAATTGTAAAATTGGCCAGGGCATGTAGATTGATCTCAGGCTACAGTTGGTATCAAATAATGTTTTGTAAAGTGAAAATAGCCAGAATGATGTTAATCACATCACTCCTAGAATGCTGATTTGTCCATACAAATATGGAGTGAGAACAGTTAGGTACGTATGCACAAGCGACCAGCGGCTAATAGTGCCAGTTCTGTATTGGTTGACGAGACAATCTCCCGATGTGCCCCTCGCGTCTGGACGCGACAGTTCTCACTCTCTAAGAAACTCTGGTATTTATAATGGCTAACCTGATAACTGATTTATTTGGTTGTTTCGGGATTTGAGATTTAAAGATTGAGCACAACCCACGCCTGGCAACGCTGATCGTATTCCGGTATGAACCTAAGACCTTGTCCACGTCAGTTTGGAAACACTATACTCGAGTTTCGCTCTCGTTTGAGCTCGTCAGTAGTGCATATCCTTCACCTGACCGGAAACAAACCCCTGATCACTGGCATGTAACGTGGGTGTGTAACCACTGGACCACGCGGTACACGCTAGACGCAACCAAATTCTTACAATAGAATATCACAACGTCACCCATCGCAGGTTATAGCTCAAGATTTGCCCGATCGACGCAATTGACATCTGTCACTTGATGTGGCCCCGAATGATCAGGTCTTTTATGTTGATGATGAGGGTAATACAGTAAAGATATATAGAAAAAAGGTTGTCATCGTCATACTAATAACATACATGTCGACGAAGAACGTTTCAAATGTACCCATGAGCACAGATTGACTGAAATCAAGAATGGGAAAGAGAGCATAAATCGCACGACGGAATCGACTGGTTAAACTATACCTGACAGGTTTATCTGGCAGTCTTGGCAGCGTAGAAAATGGGTTTTGATAACTAATGGGTTGTAGTTTACAAAATGATGCACTCTTCTTCTTCTTCTTCTTCTTCTTCTTCTTCTTCTTCTTCTTCTTCTTCTCTTCTTCTTCTTCTTCTTCTTCTTCTTCTTCTTCTTCTTCTTCTTCTTCTTCTTCTTCTTCTTCTTCTTCTTCTTCTTCCTTTTATCCCATAACAGAGTACCTGCCATTACCAAACTGTTTTATCTTTCGCCTTCTTGTGGATCTCACCCATGTCCTCCACACATTATCCATTTCAGTCTCAATTTCTCTTCTCCATATATATTGTTAAGTCTCCCGCTATTCCGTTTTCTTGTGAGTTCTGGTAAAAGTACTTTCTATTTATGTTATTATGAGGGTTTCTCAGTGTGTGTCATGTCCAGCTTCAGTATCGTTTCCTCACCTCTTGATTTCGGGAGTGTATTTAGCTCTTTCCATAACGTCAATATTGTTGACTCTGTTATACAATGTTAGTGTGCACCAGAGGAATTAACATGTGTAGCTTGTTAGTAATTGTTTTAGTCCTTATCCATGTTTTTAATTCATATAACATTGAACAATTGACGTTGATGTTAAATATACTAAGTTCCATACTAAGAGGGGTTTCAAATGACAATCTTAACAGTGTGTTATACAATAACCATGTTATTGTCTTGTAGCCTGTCAATATTCGTGTTAAGGATGTAGTTAGTGTTTAGGACGTGAAATACTGTGCAGACGAGCAGGGTGACGTCATAAGGACAGTTTAAAGATGGCATCCCAAACTCTTGACATGTACCAACGAGGAGAAGCGTTATATTATCCTATTTTTGATCAGAGAAGAGATGAAACATATATAAATTAATCGACGAATGAAAGTCCAGTATGTTGATGCAGGCCTGTCCGTCCAGAAAATGTATGAGTGGAGGAGGAAGTTTCAACACGGCGTGATTTATGTGACAGACTATTCACGACCGTGTCAGGCAAACGGAGCAGTAACCCCAGAGAATTTTTCTTTGCAGGAATCCAAGCAGTCTGAGCTGGGTCATTGAACGCAGTGATGACTACATCGAAAAATGATACACTTGATCATTACTATTTTAGAATGTCTTCACACACACACACACACACACACACACACACACACACACACACACACACACACACACGCACGCTCGCACGCACGCACGCACGCACGCACACAACACTGAGGATTTATTTGGAGACCCTTTGTAATTGTTTTAGTACTCAGAAAATACTCGCTTGTTAAAGTTTGCAGAAGCAATAATGATTAATCTACGCAAGCAGATTTGTACAAACAGAAAGACATGTTAGTCAGCTTAAAATTACCGTGGTAGACAATGACATAACTGTGTGAACATGTATATATTTCAGCTTGAAGGATTTATCTAGTTAATTTACTTCATGTTGTGTGAATTCTGCAGTATGTACCTGACGAGATGCAGCGAAATATGCCAGGCAATAAATCGTGCAATCTATTGTTTGTGTCTTCGTTATTCAAATAAAGTTTGTATTACAATGTAATTTAATGTTTGTTACTGCATCTAACTTGTTTTGATGTCAGTAAACTTTCTTCTACTAAGTAGGTTTTCATCAAAGAAGTCAGATACTTTGTTCATCTGATCTGTATATTGATGAGATCTTTCCCATGTCGCAAATTGGTTAAGGACGCATTTCATGATCCTCATAGCACGTTCAAAACGCAGCTGCAGGCGATTTGGCAGCAGACCGCCTTACGTTGGTTTTGTTTATAAAATGGTATTGATGTGGGTCGTTGAGAAAGCAGTGGCAAAATACCGAACGTAAACTTGCGAAGAGGTCACAAACAACCAAAAATTGCTGGAGTTGACTGGGATATCCTGTAAAAGATATGCAACTAACTGTTTACCATTATTATTCTAAGCAATAAGTCACTATCAATGAATGCAAACAAGAGACTGCTGAAATGCTATATAGAACCAGTTTTGCTGTATGGCAGTGAATCTTGGAATGTAAATTAACAAATTAGGAAGAACTTAGAAGCAACATAAATGTGGTTGTTGAGACGTATATTGCGAATTCCTTGGACTGCCAGAGTAACTAACAACGATTGCCTGAAAGAGGCTAATGAAACTAGAACACTATATACAACAATAAGAAAGAGACAAACATATTTCTTTGGTCATGTAATGAGAAGAAAGGCATTGGAGAACATCGTGACAACTGGAAAGATCGAGGGGAAGAGAGGCAGAGGCAGACCACGAAAAATGATACTGGATGGATTGAAACTGTGGCATGGAGGAATGTCATCAGCAGAGTTGATCCAGAACACCAAAGTCCGAGATCTGTGGAGAGCCATGAATGCAAACTCCAGGTGGCAGGGCACTTGATGAAGATGATGACCATTTTCCATGTGAAGTTTGATCTCCGAAGTTTCACATCATGCCCACTGTAGACAGCATGTGGGCCACTATACGGGGCAGTTTCCTCCGTATACCTTAGAACGCCGGTTCGGTGGCGAAGTGGTTACGAATACCTAACGTAATCCCCATACCGCGTTCAAAACACAGCTGCGGGCGATTTGGAAGCACGTCGCCTTGTGTTGGTTTTCATACAGAAATTGTATCAGTGCTCTTCGTTCAGAAACCAATGGCTAACTATTGACAGAAAATTTGACAAGAAATCACGAAGAGTGATTATGAAGCCGCAAGGTACAAGAGGAACATGATGAGATGAGATGTTGAGATGCGATCACGAAGAGTAAAACATGCTGGGGATGACTGCGACGTCCTGTAAAGGATATGCAACTAACTAACTTTAGAACAGCACTGTTTCACTTGTGTGTGTGCTTTTTTTCCCCCTGCTCTATTCCATCTTGGTTCTCATAACCCCAAGATACTAATTTTATAACATTTTCGTTTCCTTAATACTCGTGATGTTTGTCGTAATGCATACATAGTTCTAATATTCCCTGTGCCAATTCTGGAGGTTGTCCTAAGTGAACGGTGGTCAGTGGGCGATCCCTATTCTGGGAGGCTTTCTCCTCGAATCGTCTCCTGAGATAAGTTTATTTCTTTGTCTTGAGAATTATTCATGGTTGGCTGGATTTTGCAGCTAGCGTTTTCTGCGAGTTGACGGTAGCAGTTCCCACGAGATAAGGGTAGCAATTCCCACGAGATGAGGGTAGCCATTCCCACGAGATGAGGGTAGCCATTTCCACGAGATGAGGGTAGCATTTTCCTCGAGAAAAGGGTAGCAAATCCCACGAGAAGAGGGTAGCAATTCTCACTACATGAGGGTAGCCATTCCCGCGACATGAGGGTAGCAGTTACCACGAAATGAGGGTAGCAATTATCACGCCAAAGCTCTTTAGTCGACTCACACGATATGTATGTTAGGTTATATATTTCTTGTTTTTATGTTTTTATGTTTACGCTCACTAGCTTTGAATTCTAGTGTAGTCCACACACATCTAGCGCACTGGACTGATCTTTGCGTGTGGATTAGCTTTCTTTATTACAAGTGACCCTCTCAATCAGTCGAACCCACTCCGACTTCTGAGGTACAAAGACGAGAAGTGACAATTTTAGTCCAACTGTCCGGCATAGGGGTTAAACCCGTCACCTCGGCATCAGCGCACCGGATGTTAAAGAACGAGCCCTCTTACCCATTCGGCCATGCCGACCTCCGCTTACATTGTTTCTATTCTTAGCTTCGATTATGGTTCCAGGTAAAACATGGGTGATGATACACGGCTATGATATTAAAAATACATTGCCTATGTTATACAAGTTATATCTGATATATATACAGCAGATTAGAATGATGATGTTTGGCAAATTTGTTGTCTGAGATAAGAGGACAAACTCTGTGGATTGTAAACACACAGACCTGGGTTAGTTTTAGAGTTGTCTTCACGAGGACAGGTTCTTTGTTCGAAAGAGTAAATATTAGCAGTCAATAATAAACATAATGATAGCCAGGCATGGGGAGGTAATTGCACAAAAGCAAACAATAGAGAAGACATGAGATAGAAAAAGAGACAGAAAGAACGAAAAACGGGATTGGGTTTTAAGAATTGGGTATCAAGTCCGTTTGACTTTCTGCCATTCTTGTCAATCTCTTTTCATACATTATTTAATGCGTACACTATTTATAAGTATATTTTTAAACAACAACAATAATATATGGATTTCAAAGGCATGGGAATCTGCAGACATTGTTACTAGGTGAATGACTATTAGACAAATAGACAAGCTGGCAGACAGACGGACGGACAGACAGACAGATATATAGACATATATAGATAAATAGACAGACATACATACAGCCTGACAACCAGACAGCCTGTTAGACAGATAGATAGCCAGCCAGACAGTCAAACATCCAGATCGAGAGAAAGAAAGATAGACAGACAGCGAGACAGACAGACAGAAACTATAACCAAGACAGTACAGGCAAAGTGTGTTTGGAAATAGCTGACTCGATGTTTGACAGAAGTTCTAAATGTATCTTGAAGATCTTATAGTCTATCACAGAGAACTTCAGGGAGACAGTTAGACACTTGTGTCATCACATCTCATCATGTTCCTCTTGTACCTTCCAGTGTCGAGGGGAAGCACAAACAGCGGGAGAGTGCCCGTGTATAGGCTTCATATATCGAGATTCCCGTGGGCTCTGCTTTTCCCTCTGTCCATCGTCTACATGTCCGGTCTCTTCTTCTGGTTTTGTGTCGTCTGTACATCATTGCTTCTTGGGTTATACTGTCAATTTGTAGCGAGGGTGTGTGGCCGAGCCATTAAACTATTGTTTTCTAATGAAATCTAGCGCAGCTATAACCCACACCTTAGTCCTGATTTCTTCATTTCTGATTTTCTCTCCTCTTGATACACTGAGTAACTTCTCAGGAATATCATTTCCATTGTTGTAATATTTTTTTTTTTTTTCTATCATTGTCCAGGTTTGGCATTGGTAGAATAGAGCCGGGGGAATTTTGTGCTATAGAGTGCGTTTTTCTTGTTGTTTATTGATACGTGTTTGTTCTTTAGTGTTGGTGCCGATTGTCCAATGAGTTGGTTTGCCTTATTGCATCTATTTTCGATCTCGTCTTCTGAATTTCTGTTCGATGATATTATACATCCTAAGCACTTGAAGCTCTTTACTTGTTTCATGGGGTGTTATTTTAGATGCATATTTGTTGTTTTCTTCTTCGTTGGTTATGTTAATTACCTCCGTTTTACTGATGCTAATTTTCGTGTTATGTTCATTACACACTTCCTTTAGACTATTTATGCGGACTTGTAATTCTGATTTTGATTCGTGCTTCAAATATTCATGCACTCTTATACTTCTACTTACTGTCCATGCCGTGTGACGTTGGTGATCATGTCTGTCCACAGTCTTATGTCTCGTGTACTGCCAATCGTCGTATAGTCCATGCCGTGTGGCGTCGGTGATCATGTCTGTCCACAGACTTCTTTCTAGTTTACTGCTTATCTTCTTATAGTCAATGCCGCGTAGCGTTGGTGATCATGTCTGTCCACAGTCTTCTTTCTTGGGTTCTGATAATCTTCTTATAGTCCATGCCGTGTGACGTTGGTGATCATGTCTGTCCACAGTCTTCTTTCTCGGGTTTTGATAATCTTCTTATAGTCCATGCCGTGTGACGTTGGTGATCATGTCTGTCCACAGTCTTCTTTCTTGGGTTCTGATAATCTTCTTATAGTCCATGCCGTGTGACGTTGGTGATCATGTCTGTCCACAGTCTTCTTTCTCGGGTTCTGATAATCTTCTTATAGTCCATGCCGTGTGACGTTGGTGATTATGTTTTTCCAAAGCCTTCTAAATCGTGTACTGCCAATATTCTTATAGTCCACACCATGTGGCGTTGGTAATCATGTTTTTCCAATGTACTGGTAATAATTTCTGATACCAATGTCCCTCCATGCTATGTTATCAAACTGCCCAGCATATTTTCTTCTGACCCTTTGAAAATAAAGTTCATTCGTTCGTTCGTTCTTTCGGTTTTTTCCTGCTTGTTCTCTATTTCACCTTTCACGTTGCCAGATTTTCTCTTCCCACAGCATGCGGTAGGGATCTGAACTGTCCATTTGTGATGCCAGTAACCAAGTATCTTAGTCAGTTAGGTTCTTCCATGATATCTCCCGTACTCTTTTTATTCATGCAGTTATGCTGGAATATGAATATTTCTTGACCCTTCACGTTGCCCAATGTTAAGCACAATAACTGCTATTTCATTGATGCTCCAATATCTCAAATGGCGTATATAAAATGGTATATTCAGTGCTATAGACAATAGAAGTGCCGTCGGTAAAAAATAAGGACTAACGAGCAGGATGAAAATGAAATGAATACGTCTGAGATTGGGTGTTAAAGGAAATTACTGGCTTCTTGCCATCTTGACAAACGATTGTTAGTGTGCTTGAAAACAACGCATAATAACCTCTCCGTGGAATTAAGACAGGCTCTGTGGCAATTCGTAATCCCATACACCGCGCTAGAAACACAGCTGCGGGCTATTTGAAAGCAGACATCTTTGCGTTGGTTTCAATACAATGGTATGAGTACAGGCCATTCGGAAAGCAAAGGCAAAATACTGAACGTAACACTTGCCCAGGAATCACACAAAAAGCCAAAAAATACTGGAGTTGACTGCCACTTCCTGTAGAGGATATGCAACTAACTTTTTATAGTACAAAGCCTGGGCTGAATTGTAGAGACTATGTGTTGCCCATGCAGTACATGCAGTATGATCCCTCTCTGGGGTCTGCCTAGTTGACTGCATAGGAAAGATAACACCAATACGTCTGGTGGAACAAATAAGCTGCAGGAGCTGACCGGATCAGCAAAGCAATGCTTTAACTGTCTGTCTGTCGGAGCTTCGATCCGTAGTCGATACTTGTTCCAGATTTCCGACCAAGGCTTAGAGTCTGGTCTGCCCTGGCATTTAGGCTTTATGTTGCATTTCCGCGTACTGGTGAAAGTAAATTATGGGGTGTCGAGTTTGGTCAGCGCCGCCCACCATTCAACTACTAACAGAAAGCAGGGTAGTACTGTATAATGTACACAGGTAGCTCAGTCATATCTGAGTCTAAATGTAATAACGACAAAATAAACACAAACATTACGTTTATGAAAGTGGTATACCAGCCTTGGGGGATTGTCAGTGTCACAAATGGACAGTGCGTGTTCTATCCATCCCCTGAATGGGTTTATACATTTAATGTGGACTTCGAGGTCGGCTCTGGGGGAGAAGGGTTTACGGACGCAATTCGTAATTCCCGCATACCGCGTTCGAAATAGCAACTGCGGGTGATTTAGCAGCATACCGCCTTGCGTTGGTTTACCTACAATGGTATAAGTACCGGTGGTTCAGAAAGCAATGGCAGAATACTGTACGTAAACTTGTCTTGGAATCACCAACAGCTAAACAAATTTCTGGGGTTGACTGCTACATCATTGTAAAGGATATGCTACTAACAACTACTTCGAGGTCTGTCCAGTCGAAAATGAGGTAGGGGGTGGCGATGTGTTGATGTTGAGGTAGGGGCTTTCATTGTGTTGATGCTGAGATAGTGGGTTCCGGTGCGTTGATGCATGAATTAGTGAGGTCCTGGTGCTCTGATGCTGAGGTAGGGGGTTAAACCCTTACACTGGTCAATTAAACTAAACTGCTGACTTCTCGTCCTTGACTTGGGAGTGTAAATTACATGTACCTCTCAAGTCGGTGTGGGTTCGTCTGATGACAAGGGACACTCTAAATAGGGTACGCTAATACACACACACACACACACACACACACACACACACACACACACACAATTCAGTATAGTGGTACTAGAAGTAGCGTGTATGGACTGCGCTAAAAAATATAAGCGCTATTGAATTGTGAAGCCAAATTTAAATACAGCATAATGTTTATTTGCAGAACTAGCAGACATAAGAGCAGCAATCCATGAACCATGTTTGACATCCAAAATAGTTATAATACAATAGAACATATCTCATTGTAATATATCTGGATATAAAGAGGCTGACAGATCGGCAAAACAGGGCGAACGACTGACTACCTTAGTCTGACATAGACATAACCTATAATAAGGCGAAGAGGTTTATAAAAAGACACAGACATACCTAAAATATGGCAAAGAGGTTTATGAAAGGAAATAGACATACCTATAATATAACAGTTTAGTTTAGTCGATGGATCAACATCACGGCACACGGATGGAACCCATAAGTGCTCCGTTCTCTTCCTAACTCAAACATGAGTCTGGAGAAACTCAGCTCAGTGCACGAACTCTGTAGCACCGGCGAGGATCCTCAAATAATTTCGGTAAATTTTTAATTCGAACTTTTGCCCGGCAGCGCCGTTAGGTTACTCTTTTTCGAATTCCAACTGCCATGGAATTTTTTACGTGCGCAACAATACACAACGGGCGTCCGATCTCACTACCCAGAGAGCAGGGGAAATATATTACCAGAAGTCCTCGTGAAAAAATCCCGGTCCTCGCCGGGGCCTGAACCCGGGACCTCCAGCACTCGAAGCGGACACCATACCCCGAGACCACGCAGCCACCTAAATATTATGACATAATATGACAAAGAGGTTTAAAGAACGACCCTCTACAACTTATTGGGAATCAGAGCATACAGCAATATAAAATAAAGTTAGGGGAATTCTCCTGAATCTAAACAAAAAAAATGGAGCAAATAAAACACATTCAGTAGCCCTATAATAAAGAGATTATAATCCAAGAGGATCGACTTCATTACATCGGGTTTGATCTCTTAAGGCTCTGTCTCTTACCGCAGGGCGAAATGCCAAAACGCTTTGAGCAGAGCAAGGAACTCCGCAGCTCCAGCAACGACACCCAGGAGTCTCAGAGAAAATTGCAGCTTTGAACTGAATGTTGCAATCTGGAATCGAACCCACAACCTTCAGAGTTTAAGGTGTGTGACATTACCATTCGACCATGAAGACTCCATTGTCAGTAACACAATTCAAGAACTTTCTCTAGAGTAGGTTAAAACAATTCACATTCATATCTGTGTGACTAATGGGCGCGTTGCTACTCTTTGAAACCAAGTTACGAATAAAATCACTCTAAACATTTGCGAAGTCGCCGACAAGACGCTAATCTGGGAAATTGATTTAGACATAAATCACTACAGACTCTATAAATAACCATACATTGATGGAAACATCTGGCCAGATCTATAAATAACCATATATTGATACACACATCTGGCCAGATCTATAAATAACCATATATTGATACAAACATATGGATATGTTAAGCTATATGATTAATCGCTAAATGCATAGGAATTCGTAACATTTAACCCTTCGCTGCATCGCCAATATATTTTCCTTTGAGATTCCAGAAATACTGTTTACAAACAACGCTACGCCAGAACAAAGTAATCGTTTTTGCAAAACAGGTGTTGTTTTATGAATGTTCCGATAGGCTGTTGTTTTTAGCACGATATCTGTTTGGTTGCTATTTCCCTAGCTGTTGATTTACGGCGAGGTTACCATTATGTATCTACCAGATGGTGTGCTTATCTTCGATAATTTTTCTTTCGTGTTGTTTAACCCGTAGCCGACTAAAGGGTTTTTTAATGTTTGATGCAGTAACTTTCTTACTAGCGCTCTTTCTTTCTCTTTTTGTGTTTGCATGTCTCTCCTCTCTCTCTCTCTCTCTCTCTCTCTTCT